>JANJGN010001392.1:0-147321 GCA_026770705.1 Isurus oxyrinchus | reverse complement strand
AAGGGAATGAATGTTGAAGATGGAGGAGGGAGTGAATGTTGCAGGTGGTGGAGGGATTGAATGTTGTAGGTGAGAGAGGGAGTGAGTGTTGAATGTGGTGGAGGGAGTGAGTGTTGAAGGTGCTGGAGGGAGTGAATGTTGAAGTTGGGGGAGGGAGTGAATGTTGAAGATGGAGGAAGGAATGAGTGTTGTAGGTGGTGGAGGGAGTGAATGTTGAAGGTGGTGGAGGGAGTGAATGTTGAAGATGGAGGAGGCAGTGAGTGTTGTAGGTGGGGGAGTGAGTGAATGTTGAAGGTGGTGGAGGGAGTGAAGGATGAAGATGGAGGAGGGAGTGAGTGTTGAAGGAGGTGGGGGGAGTACATGTTGAAGGTGGAGGAGGGAGTGAATGTTGAAGGTGGTGGAGGCAGTGAGTGTTGACGGTAGTGGAGGGAGTGAGTGTTGAAGGTGATGGAGGGAGTGAGAGTTGAAGGAGGTGGAGGGAGTGAGTGTTGAAGGTGTTGGAGGCAGTGAATGTTGAAAGTGGTGGAGGGAGTGAGTGTTGAAGGTGGTGGAGGGAGTGAGTGTTGAATGTGGTGGAGGGAGTGAGTGTTGAAGGTGCTGGAGGGAGTGAATGTTGAAGTTGGGGGAGGGAGTGAATGTTGAAGATGGAGGAAGGAATGAGTGTTGTAGGTGGTGGAGGGAGTGAATGTTGAAGGTGGTGGAGGGAGTGAATGTTGAAGATGGAGGAGGCAGTGAGTGTTGTAGGTGGGGGAGTGAGTGAATGTTGAAGGTGGTGGAGGGAGTGAAGGATGAAGATGGAGGAGGGAGTGAGTGTTGAAGGAGGTGGGGGGAGTACATGTTGAAGGTGGAGGAGGGAGTGAATGTTGAAGGTGGTGGAGGCAGTGAGTGTTGACGGTAGTGGAGGGAGTGAGTGTTGAAGGTGATGGAGGGAGTGAGAGTTGAAGGAGGTGGAGGGAGTGAGTGTTGAAGGTGTTGGAGGCAGTGAATGTTGAAAGTGGTGGAGGGAGTGAGTGTTGAAGGTGGTGGAGGGAGTGAGTGTTGAAGGTGGTGGAGGGAGTGAGTGTTGAAGGTGGTGGAGGGAGTGAGTGTTGAAGGTGGTGGAGGGAGTGAGTGTTGAATATGGTGGAGGGAGTGAATATTGAAGTTGGTGGAGAGACTGAGTGTTGAATGTAGTGGAGGGAGTGAGTGTTGAAGGTGGTGGAGCGAGTGAGTGTTGAAGTTGGTGGAGGGAGTGAATGTTGGAGGTGGTGGAGGGAGTGAGTGTTGTAGGTGGTGGAGGGAGTGAATGTTGAAGGTGGGGGAGGGAATGAGTGTTGAAGGTGGTGGAGGGAGTGAATGTTGGAGGTGGTGGAGTGAGTGAGTGTTGAAGGTGAGAGAGGGAGTGAGTGTTGAACAGGGTGGAGGGAGTGAGTGTTGAAGGTGGTGGAGGGAGTGAGTGTTGAAGGTGGTGGAGGGAGTGAATGTTGAATGTGGTGGAGGGAGTGAGTGTTGAAGGTGGTGGAGGGAGTGAATGTTGAAGTTGGGGGAGGGAGTGAATGTTGAAGATGGAGGAGGGAATGCGTGTTGTAGGTGGGGGAGGTAGTGAATGTTGAAGGTGGTGGAGGGAGTGAATGTTGAAGATGGAGGAGGCAGTGAGTGTTGTAGGTGGGGGAGGGAGTGAATGTTGAAGGTGGTGGAGGGAGTGAAGGATGAAGATGGAGGAGGGAGTGAGTGTTGAAGGAGGTGGGGGGAGTACATGTTGAAGGTGGAGGAGGGAGTAAATGTTGAAGGTGGTGGAGGCAGTGAGTGTTGACGGTAGTGGAGGGAGTGAGTGTTGAAGGTCATGGAGGGAGTGAATGCTGAAGGTGTTGCAGGGAGTGAATGTTGTAGGTTGGGGAGGGAATGAATGTTGAATGTGCTGGAGAGAGTGAGTGTTGAAGGTAGTGGAGTGAGTGAATGTTGAATGTGGGGGAGGGAGTGAATGTTGAATGTGGGGGAGGGATTGACTGTTGAAGGTGGTGGAGGGAGTGAGTGTTGAAGGTGGAGGAGGATGTGAGTGTTGAAGGTGGTGGAGGGGGTGAGTATTGAAGGTGGTGGAGGGAGTGAATGTTGAAGGAGGTGGAGGGAGTGAGTGTTGAAGATGTGGGAGGGATTGAATGTTGAAGGTGGTGGAGGGAGTGAGTGTTGAAGATGGAGGAGGGAGCGAATGTTGATGGTGGGGGAGGGATTGAATGTTGAAGGTGGTGGAGGGAGTGAGTGTTGAAGATGGAGGAGGGAGTGAATGTTGAAGGTGGTGGAGGGAGTGAGTGTTGAAGGTGGTTGAGGGAGTGAATGTTGAAGGTGGTGGAGGCAGTGAGTATTGAAGGTGGTGGAGGGAGTGAATATTGACGTTGGTGGAGGGACTGAGTGTTGAAGGTGGCGGAGTGAGTGAGTGTTGAAGGTGTTGGAGGGAGTGAATGTTGAAGGTGGTGGAGGGAGTGATTGTTGTAGGTGGGGGAGGGAGTGACTGTTGAAGGTGGTGGAGGGAGTGAATATTGATGTTGGTGGAGTGAGTGAGTGCTGAAGATGGTGGAGGGAGTGAATATTGATGTTTGTGGAGTGAGTGAGTGCTGAAGATGGTGGAGGGAGTGAGTGTTGTAGCTGGTGGTGGGAGTGAGTGTTGAAGGTGCTGGAGGGAGTGAGTGTTGAAGGTGGTGGAGGGAGTGAATGTTGAAGTTGGGGGAGGGAGTGAATGTTGAAGATGGAGGAGGGAATGCGTGTTGTAGGTGGGGGAGGTATTGAATGTTGAAGGTGGTGGAGGGAGTGAATGTTGAAGATGGAGGAGGCAGTGAGTGTTGTAGGTGGGGGAGGGAGTGAATGTTGAAGGTGGTGGAGGGAGTGATTGTTGTAGGTGGGGGAGGAAGTGACTGTTGAAGTTGGTGGGGCGAGTGAGTGTTGAAGGTGGGGGAGGGAATGAATGTTGAAGATGGAGGAGGGAGTGAATGTTGAAGGTGGTGGAGGGATTGAATGTTGTAGGTGAGAGAGGGAGTGAATTTTGAAAGTGATGGAGGGAGTGAGTGTTGAATGTGCTGGAGGGAGTGAATGTGGAAGGTGGGTGAGGGATGAGTGTTGAAGGTGAGGGAGGGAGTGAGTGTTGAATGTGGTGGAGGGAGTGAGTGTTGAAGGTGGTGGAGGGAGTGAATGTTGAAGATGGAGGAGGCAGTGAGTGTTGTAGGTGGGGGAGGGAGTGAATGTTGAAGGTGGTGGAGGGAGTGAAGGATGAAGATGGAGGAGGGACTGAGTGTTGAAGGAGGTGGGATGAGTACATGTTGAAGGTGGAGGAGGGAGTGAATGTTGAAGGTGGTGGAGGCAGTGAGTGTTGACGGTAGTGGAGGGAGTGAGTGTTGAAGGTGGTGGAGGGAGTGAGTGTTGAACGGGATGGAGGAGGTGAGTGTTGAAGGTGGTGGAGGGAGTGTGCGTTGAAGATGGTGGAGGGAGTAAATTTTGAAGTTGGTGGAGGGAGTGAATGTTGAAGGTGGTGGAGGGAGTGATTGTTGAAGTTGTTGGCGGGAGTGAATATTGACGTTGGTGGAGGGACTGAGTGTTGAAGGTGGCGGAGTGAGTGAGTGTTGAAGGTGGTGGAGGGAGTGAATGTTGAAGGTGGTGGAGGGAGTGAATGTTGAAGGTGGGGGTGCGAGTGAATGTTGAAATTGGTGGAGGGAGTGAGTGCTGAAGTTGGGGGTTAGAGTGAATGTTGAAGGTGGTGGAGGGAGTGAGTGTTGAAGGTGGTGGAGGGAGGGAGTGTTGAATGTGGTGGAGGGACTGAATGTTCAAGGTGGGGGTGCGAGTGAATGTTGAAGGCGGTGGAGGGAGTGAGTGTTGAAGGTGGTGGAGGGAGTGAATGTTGAAGGTTGGTGGTGGGAGTGAGTGTTGAATATGGGTTTGGAGTGAATGTTGCAGGTGGTGGAGGGAGTGAGTGTTGAACGGGATGGAGGAGGTGAATGTTGAAGGTGGTGGAGGGAGAGTTCGTTGAAGATGGTGGAGGGAGTAAATTTTGAAGTTGGTGGAGGGAGTGAATGTTGAAGGTGGTGGAGGGGGTCAATGTTGAAGGTGGTAGAGGGAGTGAGTGCTGAAGGTGGTGCAGGGAGTGAGTGTTGAAGGTGGTGGAGGGAGTGAGTGTTGAAGGTTGGTGGTGGGAGTGAGCGTTGAATATGGGTGTGGAGTGAATGATGAAGGTGGTGGAGGGAGTGAGTGTTGAAGGTGGTGGAGCAAGTGAGTGTTGAAGGTGTTGGAGGTTGTGAGTGTTGATGTTGGTGGAGGGAGTGAGTGTTGAACGTGGTGGAGGGAGTGAATGTTGAAGGTGGTGGAGGGAGTGAGTGTTGAAGGTGTTGGAGGGAGTGAATGTTGATGGTGGTGGAGAGAGTGAATGTTGAAGGTTGGGGTGGGAGTGAGTGTTCTACGTGGTGGAGGGAGTGAGTGTTGAAGTTGGTGGAGGGAGTGAATGTTGAAGGTGATGGAGGGAGAGAGTGTTGAATGTGATGGAGGAGTGAATATTGAAGTTGGTGGAGAGACTGAGTGTTGAATGTAGTGGAGGGAGTGCGTGTTGAAGGTGGTGAAGGGAGTGCATGTTGAAGGTAGTGGACGGAGAGTGTTGAAGGTGGTGGAGGGAGTGAGTGTTGAAGGAGGTGGAGGGAGTGAGTCTTGAAGGTGTTGGAGGCAGTGAATGTTGAAGGTGGTGGAGGGTGTGAATGTTGATGATGCTGGAGGGAGTAAGTGTTGAAGTTGGTGGAGGGAGTGAATGTTGAAGGTGGTGGAGGGAGTGAGTGTTGAAGGTGGAGGAGGATGTGAGTGTTGAAGGTGGTGGAGGGGGTGAGTATTGAAGGTGGTGGAGGGAGTGAATGTTGAAGGAGGTGGAGGGAGTGAGTGTTGAAGATGTGGGAGGGATTGAATGTTGAATGTGGTGGAGGGAGTGAGTGTTGAAGATGGAGGAGGGAGTGAATGTTGAAGGTGGAGGAGGGAGTGAGTGTTGAAGGTGGTGGAGGGAGTGAGTGTTGAACGGGATGGAGGAGGTGAGTGGTGAAGGTGGTGGAGGGAGTGTGCGTTGAAGATGGTGGAGGCAGTAAATTTTGAAGTTGGTGGACGGAGTGAATGTTGAAGGTGGTGGAGGGAGTCAATGTTGAAGGCGGTAGAGGAAGTGAGTGCTGAAGGTGGTGCAGGGAGTGAGTGTTGAAGGTGATGGAGGGAGTGAGTGTTGAAGGTGGTTGAGAGAGTGAATGTTGAAGGTGGTGGAGTGATTGAATGTTGAAGGTGGTGGAGGGAGTGAGTGTTGAAGGTGGTGGAGGGAGTGAGTGTTGAAGGTGGTTGAGAGAGTGAATGTTGAAGGTGGTGGAGTGATTGAATGTTGAAGGTGGTGGAGGGAGTGAGTGTTGAAGATGGAGGAGAGAGTGAATGTTGAAGGTGGTGGAGGGAGTGAGTGTTGAAGGTGGTAGAGGGAGTGAGTGTTGAAGGTGGTAGAGGGAGTGAGTGTTGAAGGTGTTTGAGGGAGTGAATGTTGAAGGTTGGTGGCGGGAGTGAGTGTTGAAGGTCTTGGAGGTTGTGAGTGTTGATGTTGGTGGAGGGAGTGAGTGTTGAACGTGGTGGAGGGAGTGAATGTTGAAGGTGGTGGAGGGACTGATTGTTGAATTCGGTGGATGGAGTGAATGTTGAAGTTGGTGGAGGGAGTGAGTGTTGAAGGTGGTGGAGGGAGTGAGTGTTGAAGGAGGTGGAGGGAGTGAGTGTTGGAGGTGTTGGAGGCAGTGAATGTTGAAGGTGGTGGAGGGAGTGAATGTTGATGGTGGTGGAGGGAGTGAATGTTGAAGGTTGGGGTGGGAGTGAGTGTTGAACGTGGTGGAGGGAGTGAGTATTGAAGGTGGTGGAGGGAGTGAATGTTGAAGGTGGTGGAGGGTGTGAATGTTGATGGTGGTGGAAGGAGTGAATGTTGAAGGTTGGGGTGGGAGTGAGTGTTGAACGTGGTGGAGGGAGTGATTATTGAAGGTGGTGGAGGGAGTGAATGTTGACGGTGGTGGAGAGAGTGAGTGTTGAAGGTGGAGGAGGATGTGAGTGTTGAAGGTGGTGGAGAGGGGAGTATTGAAGGTGGTGGAAGGAGTGAATGTTGAAGGAGGTGGAGGGAGTGAGTGTTGAAGATTTGGGAGGGATTGAATGTTGAATGTGGTGGAGGGAGTGAGTGTTGAAGATGGAGGAGGGAGTGAATGTTGAAGGTGGGGGAGGGAGTGTGTTGAACGGGATGGAGGAGGTGAGTGGTGAAGGTGGTGGAGGGAGTGTGCGTTGAAGATGGTGGAGGGAGTAAATTTTGAAGTTGGTGGACGGAGTGAATGTTGAAGGTGGTGGAGGGAGTCAATGTTGAAGGCGGTAGAGCAAGTGAGTGCTGAAGGTGGTGCAGGGAGTGAGTGTTGAAGGTGGTGGAGGGAGTGAGTTTTGAAGGTGGTTGAGGGAGTGAATGTTGAAGGTGGTGGAGAAGTGAGTGTTGAAGGTGGTGGAGGGAGTGAGTGTTGAAGATGGAGGAGGGAGTGAGTTTTGAAGGTGGTGGAGGGAGTGAGTGTTGAAGGTGGTGGAGGGAGTGAGTGTTGAAGGTGGTGGAGGGAGTGAGTGTTGAAGGTGTTGGAGGGAGTGAATGTTGATGGTGGTGGAGAGAGTGAATGTTGAAGGTTGGGGTGGGAGTGAGTGTTCAACGTGGTGGAGGGAGTGAGTGTTGAAGTTGGTGGAGGGAGTGAATGTTGAAGGTGATGGAGGGAGAGAGTGTTGAATGTGATGGAGGAGTGAATATTGAAGTTGGTGGAGAGACTGAGTGTTGAATGTAGTGGAGGGAGTGCGTGTTGAAGGTGGTGAAGGGAGTGCATGTTGAAGGTAGTGGACGGAGAGTGTTGAAGGTGGTGGAGGGAGTGAGTGTTGAAGGAGGTGGAGGGAGTGAGTCTTGAAGGTGTTGGAGGCAGTGAATGTTCAAGGTGGTGGAGGGTGTGAATGTTGATGGTGCTGGAGGGAGTAAGTGTTGAAGTTGGTGGAGGGAGTGAATGTTGAAGGTGGTGGAGGGAGTGAGTGTTGAAGGTGGAGGAGGATGTGAGTGTTGAAGGTGGTGGAGGGGGTGAGTATTGAAGGTGGTGGAGGGAGTGAATGTTGAAGGAGGTGGAGGGAGTGAGTGTTGAAGATGTGGGAGGGATTGAATGTTGAATGTGGTGGAGGGAGTGAGTGTTGAAGATGGAGGAGGGAGTGAATGTTGAAGGTGGAGGAGGGAGTGAGTGTTGAAGGTGGTGGAGGGAGTGAGTGTTGAACGGGATGGAGGAGGTGAGTGGTGAAGGTGGTGGAGGGAGTGTGCGTTGAAGATGGTGGAGGCAGTAAATTTTGAAGTTGGTGGACGGAGTGAATGTTGAAGGTGGTGGAGGGAGTCAATGTTGAAGGCGGTAGAGGAAGTGAGTGCTGAAGGTGGTGCAGGGAGTGAGTGTTGAAGGTGATGGAGGGAGTGAGTGTTGAAGGTGGTTGAGAGAGTGAATGTTGAAGGTGGTGGAGTGATTGAATGTTGAAGGTGGTGGAGGGAGTGAGTGTTGAAGGTGGTGGAGGGAGTGAGTGTTGAAGGTGGTTGAGAGAGTGAATGTTGAAGGTGGTGGAGTGATTGAATGTTGAAGGTGGTGGAGGGAGTGAGTGTTGAAGATGGAGGAGAGAGTGAATGTTGAAGGTGGTGGAGGGAGTGAGTGTTGAAGGTGGTAGAGGGAGTGAGTGTTGAAGGTGGTAGAGGGAGTGAGTGTTGAAGGTGTTTGAGGGAGTGAATGTTGAAGGTTGGTGGCGGGAGTGAGTGTTGAAGGTCTTGGAGGTTGTGAATGTTGAAGGTGGTGGAGGGAGTGAATGTTGATGGTGGTGGAGGGAGTGAATGTTGAAGGTTGGGGTGGGAGTGAGTGTTGAACGTGGTGGAGGGAGTGAGTATTGAAGGTGGTGGAGGGAGTGAATGTTGAAGGTGGTGGAGGGTGTGAATGTTGATGGTGGTGGAAGGAGTGAATGTTGAAGGTTGGGGTGGGAGTGAGTGTTGAACGTGGTGGAGGGAGTGATTATTGAAGGTGGTGGAGGGAGTGAATGTTGACGGTGGTGGAGAGAGTGAGTGTTGAAGGTGGAGGAGGATGTGAGTGTTGAAGGTGGTGGAGAGGGGAGTATTGAAGGTGGTGGAGGGAGTGAATGTTGAAGGAGGTGGAGGGAGTGAGTGTTGAAGATGTGGGAGGGATTGAATGTTGAATGTGGTGGAGGGAGTGAGTGTTGAAGATGGAGGAGGGAGTGAATGTTGAAGGTGGAGGAGGGAGTGAGTGTTGAAGGTGGTGGAGGGAGTGAGTGTTGAACGGGATGGAGGAGGTGAGTGGTGAAGGTGGTTGAGAGAGTGAATGTTGAAGGTGGTGGAGTGATTGAATGTTGAAGGTGGTGGAGGGAGTGAGTGTTGAAGGTGGTGGAGGGAGTGAGTGTTGAAGGTGGTTGAGAGAGTGAATGTTGAAGGTGGTGGAGTGATTGAATGTTGATGTTGGTGGAGGGAGTGAGTGTTGAACGTGGTGGAGGGAGTGAATGTTGAAGGTGGTGGAGGGACTGATTGTTGAATTCGGTGGATGGAGTGAATGTTGAAGTTGGTGGAGGGAGTGAGTGTTGAAGGTGGTGGAGGGAGTGAGTGTTGAAGGAGGTGGAGGGAGTGAGTGTTGGAGGTGTTGGAGGCAGTGAATGTTGAAGGTGGTGGAGGGAGTGAATGTTGATGGTGGTTGAGGGAGTGAATGTTGAAGGTTGGGGTGGGAGTGAGTGTTGAACGTGGTGGAGGGAGTGAGTATTGAAGGTGGTGGAGGGAGTGAATGTTGAAGGTGGTGGAGGGTGTGAATGTTGATGGTGGTGGAAGGAGTGAATGTTGAAGGTTGGGGTGGGAGTGAGTGTTGAACGTGGTGGAGGGAGTGATTATTGAAGGTGGTGGAGGGAGTGAATGTTGACGGTGGTGGAGAGAGTGAGTGTTGAAGGTGGAGGAGGATGTGAGTGTTGAAGGTGGTGGAGAGGGGAGTATTGAAGGTGGTGGAGGGAGTGAATGTTGAAGGAGGTGGAGGGAGTGAGTGTTGAAGATTTGGGAGGGATTGAATGTTGAATGTGGTGGAGGGAGTGAGTGTTGAAGATGGAGGAGGGAGTGAATGTTGAAGGTGGGGGAGGGAGTGTGTTGAACGGGATGGAGGAGGTGAGTGGTGAAGGTGGTGGAGGGAGTGTGCGTTGAAGATGGTGGAGGGAGTAAATTTTGAAGTTGGTGGACGGAGTGAATGTTGAAGGTGGTGGAGGGAGTCAATGTTGAAGGCGGTAGAGCAAGTGAGTGCTGAAGGTGGTGCAGGGAGTGAGTGTTGAAGGTGGTGGAGGGAGTGAGTTTTGAAGGTGGTTGAGGGAGTGAATGTTGAAGGTGGTGGAGAAGTGAGTGTTGAAGGTGGTGGAGGGAGTGAGTGTTGAAGATGGAGGAGGGAGTGAGTTTTGAAGGTGGTGGAGGGAGTGAGTGTTGAAGGTGGTGGAGGGAGTGAGTGTTGAAGGTGGTGGAGGGAGTGAGTGTTGAAGGTGTTGGAGGGAGTGAATGTTGATGGTGGTGGAGAGAGTGAATGTTGAAGGTTGGGGTGGGAGTGAGTGTTCAACGTGGTGGAGGGAGTGAGTGTTGAAGTTGGTGGAGGGAGTGAATGTTGAAGGTGATGGAGGGAGAGAGTGTTGAATGTGATGGAGGAGTGAATATTGAAGTTGGTGGAGAGACTGAGTGTTGAATGTAGTGGAGGGAGTGCGTGTTGAAGGTGGTGAAGGGAGTGCATGTTGAAGGTAGTGGACGGAGAGTGTTGAAGGTGGTGGAGGGAGTGAGTGTTGAAGGAGGTGGAGGGAGTGAGTCTTGAAGGTGTTGGAGGCAGTGAATGTTGAAGGTGGTGGAGGGTGTGAATGTTGATGGTGCTGGAGGGAGTAAGTGTTGAAGTTGGTGGAGGGAGTGAATGTTGAAGGTGGTGGAGGGAGTGAGTGTTGAAGGTGGAGGAGGATGTGAGTGTTGAAGGTGGTGGAGGGGGTGAGTATTGAAGGTGGTGGAGGGAGTGAATGTTGAAGGAGGTGGAGGGAGTGAGTGTTGAAGATGTGGGAGGGATTGAATGTTGAATGTGGTGGAGGGAGTGAGTGTTGAAGATGGAGGAGGGAGTGAATGTTGAAGGTGGAGGAGGGAGTGAGTGTTGAAGGTGGTGGAGG
Source organism: Isurus oxyrinchus (assembly GCA_026770705.1). Taxonomy (NCBI): domain Eukaryota; kingdom Metazoa; phylum Chordata; class Chondrichthyes; order Lamniformes; family Lamnidae; genus Isurus; species Isurus oxyrinchus. The sequence continues at coordinate 137,109 of JANJGN010001392.1, read as the reverse complement.
GAGTGAGTGTTGAACGGGATGGAGGAGGTGAGTGGTGAAGGTGGTGGAGGGAGTGTGCGTTGAAGATGGTGGAGGCAGTAAATTTTGAAGTTGGTGGACGGAGTGAATGTTGAAGGTGGTGGAGGGAGTCAATGTTGAAGGCGGTAGAGGAAGTGAGTGCTGAAGGTGGTGCAGGGAGTGAGTGTTGAAGGTGATGGAGGGAGTGAGTGTTGAAGGTGGTTGAGAGAGTGAATGTTGAAGGTGGTGGAGTGATTGAATGTTGAAGGTGGTGGAGGGAGTGAGTGTTGAAGGTGGTGGAGGGAGTGAGTGTTGAAGGTGGTTGAGAGAGTGAATGTTGAAGGTGGTGGAGTGATTGAATGTTGAAGGTGGTGGAGGGAGTGAGTGTTGAAGATGGAGGAGAGAGTGAATGTTGAAGGTGGTGGAGGGAGTGAGTGTTGAAGGTGGTAGAGGGAGTGAGTGTTGAAGGTGGTAGAGGGAGTGAGTGTTGAAGGTGTTTGAGGGAGTGAATGTTGAAGGTTGGTGGCGGGAGTGAGTGTTGAAGGTCTTGGAGGTTGTGAATGTTGAAGGTGGTGGAGGGAGTGAATGTTGATGGTGGTGGAGGGAGTGAATGTTGAAGGTTGGGGTGGGAGTGAGTGTTGAACGTGGTGGAGGGAGTGAGTATTGAAGGTGGTGGAGGGAGTGAATGTTGAAGGTGGTGGAGGGTGTGAATGTTGATGGTGGTGGAAGGAGTGAATGTTGAAGGTTGGGGTGGGAGTGAGTGTTGAACGTGGTGGAGGGAGTGATTATTGAAGGTGGTGGAGGGAGTGAATGTTGACGGTGGTGGAGAGAGTGAGTGTTGAAGGTGGAGGAGGATGTGAGTGTTGAAGGTGGTGGAGAGGGGAGTATTGAAGGTGGTGGAGGGAGTGAATGTTGAAGGAGGTGGAGGGAGTGAGTGTTGAAGATGTGGGAGGGATTGAATGTTGAATGTGGTGGAGGGAGTGAGTGTTGAAGATGGAGGAGGGAGTGAATGTTGAAGGTGGAGGAGGGAGTGAGTGTTGAAGGTGGTGGAGGGAGTGAGTGTTGAACGGGATGGAGGAGGTGAGTGGTGAAGGTGGTTGAGAGAGTGAATGTTGAAGGTGGTGGAGTGATTGAATGTTGAAGGTGGTGGAGGGAGTGAGTGTTGAAGGTGGTGGAGGGAGTGAGTGTTGAAGGTGGTTGAGAGAGTGAATGTTGAAGGTGGTGGAGTGATTGAATGTTGATGTTGGTGGAGGGAGTGAGTGTTGAACGTGGTGGAGGGAGTGAATGTTGAAGGTGGTGGAGGGACTGATTGTTGAATTCGGTGGATGGAGTGAATGTTGAAGTTGGTGGAGGGAGTGAGTGTTGAAGGTGGTGGAGGGAGTGAGTGTTGAAGGAGGTGGAGGGAGTGAGTGTTGGAGGTGTTGGAGGCAGTGAATGTTGAAGGTGGTGGAGGGAGTGAATGTTGATGGTGGTTGAGGGAGTGAATGTTGAAGGTTGGGGTGGGAGTGAGTGTTGAACGTGGTGGAGGGAGTGAGTATTGAAGGTGGTGGAGGGAGTGAATGTTGAAGGTGGTGGAGGGTGTGAATGTTGATGGTGGTGGAAGGAGTGAATGTTGAAGGTTGGGGTGGGAGTGAGTGTTGAACGTGGTGGAGGGAGTGATTATTGAAGGTGGTGGAGGGAGTGAATGTTGACGGTGGTGGAGAGAGTGAGTGTTGAAGGTGGAGGAGGATGTGAGTGTTGAAGGTGGTGGAGAGGGGAGTATTGAAGGTGGTGGAGGGAGTGAATGTTGAAGGAGGTGGAGGGAGTGAGTGTTGAAGATTTGGGAGGGATTGAATGTTGAATGTGGTGGAGGGAGTGAGTGTTGAAGATGGAGGAGGGAGTGAATGTTGAAGGTGGGGGAGGGAGTGTGTTGAACGGGATGGAGGAGGTGAGTGGTGAAGGTGGTGGAGGGAGTGTGCGTTGAAGATGGTGGAGGGAGTAAATTTTGAAGTTGGTGGACGGAGTGAATGTTGAAGGTGGTGGAGGGAGTCAATGTTGAAGGCAGTAGAGCAAGTGAGTGCTGAAGGTGGTGCAGGGAGTGAGTGTTGAAGGTGGTGGAGGGAGTGAGTTTTGAAGGTGGTTGAGGGAGTGAATGTTGAAGGTGGTGGAGGGAGTGAGTGTTGATGGTGGTGGAGGGAGTGAGTGTTGAAGATGGAGGAGGGAGTGAGTTTTGAAGGTGGTGGAGGGAGTGAGTGTTGAAGGTGGTGGAGGGAGTGAGTGTTGAAGGTGGTGGAGGTAGTGAGTGTTGAAGGTGGTTGGGGGAATGAATGTTGAAGGTGGTGGAGGGAGTGAGTGTTGAAGGTGGTGGAAGGAGTGAGTGTTGAAGATGGAGGAGGGAGTGAATGTTGAAGGTGGTGGAGGGAGTGAGTGTTGAAGGTGGTGGAGGGAGTGAGTGTTGAACGGGATGGAGGAGGTGAGTGTTGAAGGTGGTGGAGGGATTGTGCGTTGAAGATGGTGGAGGGAGTAAATTTTGAAGTTGGTGGAGGGAGTGAATGTTGAAGGTGGTAGAGGGAGTGAGTGCTGAAGGTGGTGGAGGGAGTGAGTGTTGAAGGTGGTTGAGGGAGTGAATGTTGAAGTTGGTGGAGGGAGTGAGTGTTGAAGGTGGTGGAGGGATTGAGTGTTGAATGTAGTGGAGGGAGTGAATATTGAAGTTGGTGGAGAGACTGAGTGTTGAATGTAGTGGAGGGAGTGATTATTGAAGGTGGTGGAGGGAGTGCCTGTTGAAGGTGGTGGACGGAGAGTGTTGAAGGTGGTGGAGGGAGTGAGTGTTGAAGGTGGTGGAGGGAGTGAGTGTTAAAGGTGTTGGAGGCAGTGAATGTTGAAGGTGGTGGAGGGAGTGAATGTTGATGGTGGTGGAGGGAGTGAATGTTGAAGATTGGGGTGGGAGTGAGTGTTGAAGTTGGTGGAGGGAGTGAATGTTGAAGTTGGTGGAGAGACTGATTGTTGTATGTAGTGGAGGGAGTGCGTGTTGAAGGTGGTGGACGGAGTGCATGTTGAAGGTGGTGGACGGAGAGTGTTGATGGAGTTGGAGGGAGTGAGTGTTGAATGTGGTGGAGGGGAATGTTGAAGCTGGTGGAGCGAGTGAACGTTGAAGTTGGCGGACGGAATCAATGTTGAGGTTGGTGGAGGGAGTGAATGTTGAAGGTGGGGGTGCGAGTGAATGTTGAAGTTGTTGGAGGGAGTGAGTGCTGAAGTTGGGGGTTAGAGTGAATGTTGAAGGTTGGTGGTGGGAGTGAGTGTTGAATATGGGTTTGGAGTGAATGTTGCAGGTGGTGGAGGGAGTGAGTGTTGAACGGGATGGAGGAGGTGAATGTTGAAGCTGGTGGAGGGAGAGTTCGTTGAAGATGGTGGAGGGAGTAAATTTTGAAGTTGGTGGAGGGAGTGAATGTTGAAGGTGGTGGAGGGGGTCAATGTTGAAGGTGGTAGAGGGAGTGAGTGCTGAAGGTGGTGCAGGGAGTGAGTGTTGAAGGTGGTGGAGGGAGTGAGTGTTGAAGGTTGGTGGTGGGAGTGAGCGTTGAATATGGGTGTGGAGTGAATGATGAAGGTGGTGGAGGGAGTGAGTGTTGAAGGTGGTGGAGCAAGTGAGTGTTGAAGGTGTTGGAGGTTGTGAGTGTTGATGTTGGTGGAGGGAGTGAGTGTTGAACGTGGTGGAGGGAGTGAATGTTGAAGGTGGTGGAGGGAGTGAGTGTTGAAGGTGTTGGAGGGAGTGAATGTTGATGGTGGTGGAGAGAGTGAATGTTGAAGGTTGGGGTGGGAGTGAGTGTTCAACGTGGTGGAGGGAGTGAGTGTTGAAGTTGGTGGAGGGAGTGAATGTTGAAGGTGATGGAGGGAGAGAGTGTTGAATGTGATGGAGGAGTGAATATTGAAGTTGGTGGAGAGACTGAGTGTTGAATGTAGTGGAGGGAGTGCGTGTTGAAGGTGGTGAAGGGAGTGCATGTTGAAGGTAGTGGACGGAGAGTGTTGAAGGTGGTGGAGGGAGTGAGTGTTGAAGGAGGTGGAGGGAGTGAGTCTTGAAGGTGTTGGAGGCAGTGAATGTTGAAGGTGGTGGAGGGTGTGAATGTTGATGGTGCTGGAGGGAGTAAGTGTTGAAGTTGGTGGAGGGAGTGAATGTTGAAGGTGGTGGAGGGAGTGAGTGTTGAAGGTGGAGGAGGATGTGAGTGTTGAAGGTGGTGGAGGGGGTGAGTATTGAAGGTGGTGGAGGGAGTGAATGTTGAAGGAGGTGGAGGGAGTGAGTGTTGAAGATGTGGGAGGGATTGAATGTTGAATGTGGTGGAGGGAGTGAGTGTTGAAGATGGAGGAGGGAGTGAATGTTGAAGGTGGAGGAGGGAGTGAGTGTTGAAGGTGGTGGAGGGAGTGAGTGTTGAACGGGATGGAGGAGGTGAGTGGTGAAGGTGGTGGAGGGAGTGTGCGTGGAAGATGGTGGAGGCAGTAAATTTTGAAGTTGGTGGACGGAGTGAATGTTGAAGGTGGTGGAGGGAGTCAATGTTGAAGGCGGTAGAGGAAGTGAGTGCTGAAGGTGGTGCAGGGAGTGAGTGTTGAAGGTGATGGAGGGAGTGAGTGTTGAAGGTGGTTGAGAGAGTGAATGTTGAAGGTGGTGGAGTGATTGAATGTTGAAGGTGGTGGAGGGAGTGAGTGTTGAAGGTGGTGGAGGGAGTGAGTGTTGAAGGTGGTTGAGAGAGTGAATGTTGAAGGTGGTGGAGTGATTGAATGTTGAAGGTGGTGGAGGGAGTGAGTGTTGAAGATGGAGGAGAGAGTGAATGTTGAAGGTGGTGGAGGGAGTGAGTGTTGAAGGTGGTAGAGGGAGTGAGTGTTGAAGGTGGTAGAGGGAGTGAGTGTTGAAGGTGTTTGAGGGAGTGAATGTTGAAGGTTGGTGGCGGGAGTGAGTGTTGAAGGTCTTGGAGGTTGTGAGTGTTGATGTTGGTGGAGGGAGTGAGTGTTGAACGTGGTGGAGGGAGTGAATGTTGAAGGTGGTGGAGGGACTGATTGTTGAATTCGGTGGATGGAGTGAATGTTGAAGTTGGTGGAGGGAGTGAGTGTTGAAGGAGGTGGAGGGAGTGAGTGTTGGAGGTGTTGGAGGCAGTGAATGTTGAAGGTGGTGGAGGGAGTGAATGTTGATGGTGGTGGAGGGAGTGAATGTTGAAGGTTGGGGTGGGAGTGAGTGTTGAACGTGGTGGAGGGAGTGAGTATTGAAGGTGGTGGAGGGAGTGAATGTTGAAGGTGGTGGAGGGTGTGAATGTTGATGGTGGTGGAAGGAGTGAATGTTGAAGGTTGGGGTGGGAGTGAGTGTTGAACGTGGTGGAGGGAGTGATTATTGAAGGTGGTGGAGGGAGTGAATGTTGACGGTGGTGCAGAGAGTGAGTGTTGAAGGTGGAGGAGGATGTGAGTGTTGAAGGTGGTGGAGAGGGGAGTATTGAAGGTGGTGGAGGGAGTGAATGTTGAAGGAGGTGGAGGGAGTGAGTGTTGAAGATTTGGGAGGGATTGAATGTTGAATGTGGTGGAGGGAGTGAGTGTTGAAGATGGAGGAGGGAGTGAATGTTGAAGGTGGGGGAGGGAGTGTGTTGAACGGGATGGAGGAGGTGAGTGGTGAAGGTGGTGGAGGGAGTGTGCGTTGAAGATGGTGGAGGGAGTAAATTTTGAAGTTGGTGGACGGAGTGAATGTTGAAGGTGGTGGAGGGAGTCAATGTTGAAGGCGGTAGAGCAAGTGAGTGCTGAAGGTGGTGCAGGGAGTGAGTGTTGAAGGTGGTGGAGGGAGTGAGTTTTGAAGGTGGTTGAGGGAGTGAATGTTGAAGGTGGTGGAGGGAGTGAGTGTTGAAGGTGGTGGAGGGAGTGAGTGTTGAAGATGGAGGAGGGAGTGAGTTTTGAAGGTGGTGGAGGGAGTGAGTGTTGAAGGTGGTGGAGGGAGTGAGTGTTGAAGGTGGTGGAGGTAGTGAGTGTTGAAGGTGGTTGGGGGAGTGAATGTTGAAGGTGGTGGAGGGAGTGAGTGTTGAAGGTGGTGGAAGGAGTGAGTGTTGAAGATGGAGGAGGGAGTGAATGTTGAAGGTGGTGGAGGGAGTGAGTGTTGAAGGTGATGGAGGGAGTGAGTGTTGAACGGGATGGAGGAGGTGAGTGTTGAAGGTGGTGGAGGGATTGTGCGTTGAAGATGGTGGAGGGAGTAAATTTTGAAGTTGGTGGAGGGAGTGAATGTTGAAGGTGGTAGAGGGAGTGAGTGCTGAAGGTGGTGGAGGGAGTGAGTGTTGAAGGTGGTTGAGGGAGTGAATGTTGAAGTTGGTGGAGGGAGTGAGTGTTGAAGGTGGTGGAGGGATTGAGTGTTGAATGTGGTGGAGGGAGTGAATATTGAAGTTGGTGGAGAGACTGAGTGTTGAATGTAGTGGAGGGAGTGATTATTGAAGGTGGTGGAGGGAGTGCATGTTGAAGGTGGTGGACGGAGAGTGTTGAAGGTGGTGGAGGGAGTGAGTGTTGAAGGTGGTGGAGGGAGTGAGTGTTAAAGGTGTTGGAGGCAGTGAATGTTGAAGGTGGTGGAGGGAGTGAATGTTGATGGTGGTGGAGGGAGTGAATGTTGAAGATTGGGGTGGGAGTGAGTGTTGAAGTTGGTGGAGGGAGTGAATGTTGAAGGTGGTTGAGGGAGTGAATGTTGAATGTGGTGGAGGGAGTGAATATTGAAGTTGGTGGAGAGACTGAGTGTTGTATGTAGTGGAGGGAGTGCGTGTTGAAGGTGGTGGACGGAGTGCATGTTGAAGGTGGTGGACGGAGAGTGTTGATGGAGGTGGAGGGAGTGAGTGTTGAATGTGGTGGAGGGGAATGTTGAAGCTGGTGGAGCGAGTGAACGTTGAAGTTGGCGGACGGAGTCAATGTTGAGGTTGGTGGAGGGAGTGAATGTTGAAGGTGGGGGTGCGAGTGAATGTTGAAGTTGTTGGAGGGAGTGAGTGCTGAAGTTGGGGGTTAGAGTGAATGTTGAAGGTGGTGGAGCAAGTGAGTGTTGAAGGTGGTGGAGGGAGTGAATGCTGAAGGTGGTGGAGGGAGTGAGTGTTGAAGATGGTGGAGGGAGTGAGTGTTGAAGGTGGTGGAGGGAGTGAGTGTTGAAGGTGGTGGAGTGAGTGAGTGTTGAAGGTGTTGGAGGGAGTGAATGTTGAAGGTGGTGGAGGGAGTGAGTGTTGAATGTGGTGGAGGGAGTAAGTGTTGAAGTTGGTGGAGGGAGTGAATGTTAAAGGTGGTGGAGGGAGTGAGTGTTGAATTTGGAGGAGGATGTGAGTGTTGAAGGTGGTGGAGGGGGTGAGTATTGAAGGTGTTGGAGGGAGTGAATGTTGAAGGAGGTGGAGGGAGTGAGTGTTGAATTTGGAGGAGGATGTGAGTGTTGAAGGTGGTGGAGGCGGTGAGTGTTGAAGGTGTTGGAGGGAGTGAATGTGAAGGAGGTGGAGGGAGTGAGTGTTGAAGATGTGGGAGGGTTTGAATGTTGAATGTGGTGGAGGGAGTGAGTGTTGAAGTTGGAGGAGGGACTGAATGTTGAAGGTGCGGGAGGGAGTGAGTGTTGAAGGTGGTGGAGGGAGTGAGTGTTGAAGGTGGTGGCGGGAGTGAGTGTTGAACGGGATGAAGGAGTTGAGTGTTGAAGGTGGTGGAGGGAGTGTGCGTTGAAGATGGTGGAGGGAGTAAATTTTGAAATTGGTGGACGGAGTGAATGTTGAAGGTGGTGGAGGAAGTGAGCGCTGACGGTGGTGCAGGGAGTGAGTGTTGAAGGTGGTGGAGGGAGTGAGTGTTGACGATGGTGGAGTGATTGAATGTTGAAGCTGGTGGAGGGAGTGAGTGTTGAAGATGGAGGAGGGAGTGAATGTTGAAGGTGGTGGAGGGAGTGCGTGTTGAAGGTGGTGGAGGGAGTGAGTGTTGAACGGGATGGAGGAGGTGAGTGTTGAAGGTGGTGGAGGGAGTGTGCGTTGAAGATGGTGGAGGGAGTAAATTTTAAAGTTGGTGGAGGGAGTGAATGTTGAAGGTGGTAGAGGGAGTGAGTGTTGAAGGTGGTTGAGGGAGTGAATGTTGAAGGTTGGTGCTGGGAGTGAGTGTTGAAGGTGGTGGAGCATGTGAGTGTTGAATGTGTTGGAGGTTTTGAGTGTTGAAGTTGGTGGAGGGAGTGAGTGTTGAAGGTGATGGAGGGAGTGAATGTTGAATTTGGTGGATGGAGTGAATGTTGAAGTTGGTGGAGGGAGTGAGTGTTGAAGGAGGTGGAGGGAGTGAGTGTTGAAGGTGTTGGAGGCAGTGAATGTTGAAGATGGTGGAGGGAATGAATGTTGATGGTGGTGGAGGGAGTGAATTTTGAAGGTTGGGGTGGGAGTGCGTGTTGAACGTGGTGGAGGGAGTGAGTGTTGAAGTTGGTGGAGGGACTGAATGTTGAAGGTGGTGGAGGGAGTGAGTGTTGAATGTGGTGGAGGGAGTGAATATTGAAGTTGGTGGAGAGACTGAGTGTTGAATGTAGTGGAGGGAGTGATTGTTGAAGATGGTGGAGGGAGTGCATGTTGAAGGTGGTGGACGGAGAGTGTTGAAGGTGGTGGAGGGAGTGAGTGTTGAAGGTGGTGGAGGGAATGAGTGTTGAAGGAGGTGGAGGGAGTGAGTGTTGAAGGTGTTGGAGGCAGTGAATGTTGAAGGTGGTGGAGGGAGTGAATGTTGATGGTGGTGGAGGGAATGAATGTTGAAGGTTGGGGTGGGAGTGAGTGTTGAACGTGGTGGACGGAGTGAGTGTTGAAGTTGGTGGAGGGAGTGAGTGTTGAAGGTGGTGGAGGGAGTGAATATTGAAGTTGGTGGAGAGACTGAGTGTTGAATGTTGTGGAGGGAGTGCGTGTTGAAGGTGGTGGAGGGAGTGTGTGTTGAAGGTGGTGGACGGAGAGTGTTGAAGGAGGTGGAGGGAGTGAGTGTTGAATGTGGTGGAGGGGAATGTTGAAGCTGTTGGAGCGAGTGAACGTTGAAGGTGGCGGACGGAGTCAATGTTGAGGTTGGTGGAGGGAGTGAATGTTGACGGTGGGGGTGCGAGTGAATGTTGAAGTTGGTAGAGGGAGTGAGTGCTGAAGTTGGGGGTGGGAGGGAATGTTGAAGGTGGTGGAGGGAGTGAGTGTTGAAGGTGCTGGAGGGAGTGAATGCTGAAGGTGGTGGAGGGAGTGAGTGTTGAAGATGGTGGAGGAGTGAATGTTGAAGGTGGTGGAGGGAGTGAGTGTTGAAGGTGGTGGAGGGAGTGAGTGTTGAAGGTGGTGGAGTGAGTGAGTGTTGAAGGTGTTGGAGGGAGTTAATGTTGAAGGTGGTGGAGGGAGTGATTGTTGTAGGTGGTTGAGGGAGTGAATGTTGTAGGTGGGAGAGGGAGTGAATTTTGAAAGTGATGGAGGGAGTGAGTGTTGAATGTGCTGGAGGGAGTGAATGTTGAAGGTGGGGGAGGGATGAGTGTTGAAGGTGGGGGAGGGAGTGAGTGTTGAAGTTGGTGGCAGGAGTGAGAGTTGAAGTTGTGGGAGGGAATGAATGTTGAAGGTGGAGGAGGGAGTGAATGTTGAAGGTGGTGGAGGGATTGAATGTTGTAGGTGGGAGAGGGAGTGAATTTTGAAAGTGATGGAGGGAGTGAGTGTTGAATGTGCTGGAGGGAGTGAATGTTGAAGGTAGGGGAGGGATGAGTGTTGAAGGTGGGGGAGGGAGTGAGTGTTGAAGGTGAGGGAGGGAGTCAATGTTGAATTTGATGGAGGGAGTGAGTGTTGAATGTGGTGGAGGGAGTGAGTGTTGAAGTTGGGGGAGGGAGTGAATGTTGAAGATGGAGGAGAAAATGAGTGTTTTAGGTGGGGGACGGAGTGAATGTTGAAGGTGGTGGAGGGAGTGAATGTTGAACATGGAGGAGGCAGTGAGTGTTGTAGGTGGGGGAGGGAGTGAATGTTGAAGGTGGTGGAGGGAGTGAAGGATGAAGATGGAGGAGGGAGTGAGTGTTGAAGGAGGTGGGGGGAGTAGATGTTGAAGGTGGAGGAGGGAGTGAATGTTGAAGTTGGTGGAGGCAGTGAGTGTTGACTGTAGTGGAGGGAGTGAGTGTTGAAGGTCATGGAGGGAGTGAATGCTGAAGGTGTTGCAGTGAGTGAATGTTGTAGGTTGGGGAGAGAATGAATGTTGAATGTGCTGGAAGGAGTGAGTGTTGAAGGTAGTGGAGTGAGTGAATGTTGAATGTGGGGGAGGGATTGACTGTTGAAGGTGGTGGAGCGAGTAAATGCATGAAGGTGGTGGAGGGAGTGAATGTTGAAGGTGGTGGAGGTAGTGAGTGTTGAAGATTGTGGAGGGAGTGAATGTTGAAGGTGGTTGAGGGAGTGAATGTTGAAGGCGGTAGAGCAAGTGAGTGCTGAAGGTGGTGCAGGGAGTGAGTGTTGAAGGTGGTGGAGGGAGTGAGTGTTGAAGGTGGTTGAGGGAGTGAATGTTGAAGGTGGTGGAGGGAGTGAGTGTTGAAGGTGGTGGAGGGAGTGAGTGTTGAAGATGGAGGAGGGAGTAAATGTTGAAGGTGGTGGAGGTAGTGAGTGTTGAAGATTGTGGAGGGAGTGAATGTTGAAGGTGGTGGAGGGAGTCAATGTTGAAGACGGTAGAGCAAGTGAGTGCTGAAGGTGGTGCAGGGAGTGAGTGTTGAAGGTGGTGGAGGGAGTGAGTGTTGAAGGTGGTTGAGGGAGTGAATGTTGAAGGTGGTGGAGGGAGTGAGTGTTGAAGGTGGTGGAGGGAGTGAGTGTTGAAGATGGAGGAGGGAGTGAATGTTGAAGGTGGTGGAGGGAGTGAGTGTTGAAGGTGGTGGAGGGAGTGAGTGTTGAACGGGATGGAGGAGGTGAGTGTTGAAGGTGGTGGAGGGAGTGTGCGTTGAAGATGGTGGAGGGAGTAAATTTTGAAGTTGGTGGAGGGAGTGAATGTTGAAGGTGGTGGAGGGGGTCAATGTTGAAGGTGGTAGAGGGAGTGAGTGTTGAAGGTGGTTGAGGGAGTGAATGTTGAAGGTTGGTGGTGGGAGTGAGTGTTGAATGTGGTGGAGGGAGTGATTGTTGAAGGTGGTGGAGGGAGTGCATGTTGAAGGTGGTGGACGGAGAGTGTTGAAGGTGGTGGAGGGAGTGAGTGTTGAAGGAGGTGGAGGGAGTGAGTGTTAAAGGTGTTGGAGGCAGTGAATGTTGAAGGTGGTGGAGGGAGTGAATGTTGAAGATTGGGCTGGGAGTGAGTGTTGAACGTGGTGGAGGGAGTGAGTGTTGAAGTTGGTGGAGGGAGTGAATGTTGAAGGTGGTGGAGGGAGTGAGTTTTGAATGTGGTGGAGGGAGTGAATATTGAAGTTGGTGGAGGGAGTGAATGTTGAAGGTGGTGGAGGGAGTGAATGTTGAATTTGGTGGATGGAGTGAATGTTGAAGTTGGTGGAGGGAGTGAGTGTTGAAGGAGGTGGACGGAGTGCATGTTGAAGTTGGTGGACGGAGAGTGTTGATGGAGGTGGAGGGAATGAGTGTTGAATGTGGTGGAGGGGAATGTTGAAGCTGGTGGAGCGAGTGAACGTTGAAGGTGGCGGACGGAGTCAATGTTGAGGTTGGTGGAGGGAGTGAATGTTGAAGGTGGTGGAGGGAGTGAATGTTGAATTTGGTGGATGGAGTGAATGTTGAAGTTGGTGGAGGGAGTGAGTGTTGAAGGAGGTGGAGGCAGTGAATGTTGAATTTGGTGGAGGGAATGAATGTTGATGGTGGTGGAGGGAGTGAATTTTGAAGGTTGGGGTGGGAGTGAGTGTTGAACGTGGTGGAGGGAGTGAGTGTTGAAGTTGGTGGAGGGACTGAATGTTGAAGGTGGTGGAGGGAGTGAGTGTTGAATGTGGTGGAGGGAGTGAATATTGAAGTTGGTGGAGAGACTGAGTGTTGAATGTAGTGGAGGGAGTGATTGTTGAAGATGGTGGAGGGAGTGAGAGTTGAAGTTGTGGGAGGGAATGAATGTTGAAGGTGGAGGAGGGAGTGAATGTTGAAGGTGGTGGAGGGATTGAATGTTGTAGGTGGGAGAGTGAGTGAATTTTGAAAGTCATGGAGGGAGTGAGTGTTGAATGTGCTGGAGGGAGTGAATGTTGAAGGTGGGGGAGGGATGAGTGTTGAAGGTGAGGGAGGGAGTGAGTGTTGAACGGGGTGGAGAGGGTGTGTGTTGAAGGTGAGGGAGGGAGTGAATGTTGAATTTGGTGGAGGGAGTGAGTGTTGAATGTGGTGGAGGGAGTGAATGTTGAAGTTGGGGGAGGGAGTGAATGTTGAAGATGGAGGAGGGAATGAGTGTTTTTGGTGGGGCAGTGAGTGAATGTTGAAGGTGGTGGAGGGAGTGAATGTTGAAAATGGAGGAGGCAGTGAGTGTTGTAGGTGGGGGAGGGAGTGAATGTTGAAGGTGGTGGAGGGAGTGAAGGATGAAGATGGAGGAGGGAGTGAGTGTTGAAGGAGGTGTGGGGAGTAGATGTTGAAGGTGGAGGAGGGAGTGAATGTTGAAGGTGGTGGAGGCAGTGAGTGTTGACGGTAGTGGAGGGAGTGAGTGTTGAAGGTCATGGAGGGAGTGAATGCTGAAGGTGTTGCACTGAGTGAATGTTGTAGGTTGGGGAGGGAATAAATGTTGAATGTGCTGGAGGAAGTGAGTGTTGAAGGTAGTGGAGTGAGTGAATGTTGAATGTGGGGGAGGGATTGACTGTTGAAGGTGGTGGAGCGAGTAAACGCATGAAGGTGGTGGAGGGAGTGAATGTTGAATGTGGTGGAGGTAGTGAGTGTTGAAGATTGTGGAGGGAGTGAATGTTGAAGGTGGTGGAGGGAGTAAGTGTTGAAGTTGGTGGAGGGAGTGAATGTTCAAGGTGGTGGAGGGAGTGAGTGTTGAAGGTGGAGGAGGATGTGAGTGTTGAAGGTGGTGGAGGGGGTGAGTGGTGAAGGTGGTGGAGGGAGTGAATGTTGAAGGAGGTGGAGGGAGTGAGTGTTGAAGATGAGGAAGGGATTGAGTGTTGAAGGTGGTGGAGGGAGTGAGTGTTGAAGATGGAGGAGGGAGTGAATGTTGAAGGTGGGAGAGGGAGTGAGTGTTGAAGGTGTTGGAGGGAGTGAGTGTTGAACGGGATGGAGGAGGTGAGTGTTGATGGTGGTGGAGGGAGTGTGCGTTGAAGATGGTGGAGGGAGTAAATTTTGAAGTTGGTTGAGGGAGTGAATGTTGAAAGTTGGTGGTGGGAGTGAGTGTTGAAGGTGGTGGAGGGAGTGAGTGTTGAAGGTGGTTGAGGGAGTTAATGTTGAAGGTTGGTGGTGGGAGTGAGTGTTTAATATGGGTGTGGAGTGAATGTTGAAGGTGGTGGAGGGAGTGAATGTTGAAGGTGGTGGAGCATGTGAGTGTTGAATGTGTTGGAGGTTGTGAGTGTTGAAGTAGGTGGAGGGAGTGAGTGTTGAACGTGGTGGAGAGAGTGAATGTTGAAGGTGGTGGAGGGACTGAATGTTGAATTTGGTGGATGAAGTGAATGTGGAAGTTGGTGGAGGGAGTGAGTGTTGAAGGAGGTGGAGGGAGTGAGTGTTGAAGGTGTTGGTGGGAGTGAGTGTTGAACGTGGTGGAGGGACTGAGTGTTGAAGTTGGTGGAGGGAGTGAATGTTGAAGGTGGTGGATGGAGTGAGTGTTGAATGTGGTGGAGGGACTGAGTGTTGAAGTTGGTGGAGGGAGTGAATGTTGAAGGTGGTGGAGGGAGTGAGTGTTGAATGTGGTGGAGGGAGTGAATATTGAAGTTGGTGGAGAGACTGAGTGTTGAATGTAGTGGAGGGAGTGATTGTTGTAGGTGGTGGAGGGAGTGCATGTTGAAGGTGGTGGACGGAGAGTGTTGAAGGTGGTGGAGGGAGTGAGTGTTGAAGGAGGTGGAGGGAGTGAGTGTTGAAGGTGTTGGAGGCAGTTAATGTTGAAGGTTGGGGTGGGAGTGAGTGTTGAACGTGGTGGAGGGAGTAAGTGTTGAAGTTGGTGGAGGGAGTGAATGTTGAAGGTGGTGGAGGGAGTGAGTGTTGAACGTGTTGGAGGGAGTGAATATTGAAGTTGGTGGAGAGACTGAGTGTTGAATGTAGTGGAGGGAGTGCGTGTTGAAGTTGGTGGAGGGAGTGCATGTTGAAGGTGGTGGACGGAGAGTATTGAAGGAGGTGGAGGGAGTGAGTGTTGAAGGTGGTGGAGCGAGTGCATGTTGAAGGTGGTGGACGGAGAGTGTTGAAGGAGGTGGAGGGAGTGAGTGTTGAATGTGGTGGAGGGAATGTTGAAGCTGGTTGAGCGAGTGAACGTTGAAGGTGGCGGACGGAGTCAATGTTGAGGTTGGTGGAGGGAGTGAATGTTGAAGGTGGGGGTGCGAATGAATGTTGAAGTTGGTGGAGGGAGTGAGTGCTGAAGTTGGGGGTTAGAGTGAATGTTGAAGGTGGTGGAGGGAGTGAGTGTTGAAGGTGGTGGAGGTTGTGAATATTGAAGGTGGTGGAGTGAGTGAGTGCTGAAGATGGTGGAGGGAATGAGTGTTGTAGGTGGTGGTGGGAGTGAGTGTTGAAGGTGCTGGAGGGAGTGAATGCTGAAGCAGGTGGAGGGAGTGAGTGTTGAAGATGGAGGAGGGAGTGACTGTTGAATGTGGGGAAGGGAGTGAGTGTTGAATGTGCTGGAGGGAGTGAATGTTGAAGGTGGGGGAGGGATGAGTGTTGAAGGTGAGGGAGGGAGTGAGTGTTGAACGGGGTGGGGAGGGTGTGTGTTGAAGGTGAGGGAGGGAGTGAATGTTGAATTTGGTGGAGCGAGTGAGTGTTGAATGCGGTGGAGGGAGTGAGTGTTGAAGGTGGTGGAGGGAGTGAATGTTGAAGTTGGGGGAGGGAGTGAATGTTCAAGATGGAGGAGGGAATGAGTGTTGTAGGTGGGGTATGGAGTGAATGTTGAAGGTGGTGGAGGGAGTGAATGTTGAAGATGGAGGAGGCAGTGAGTGTTGTAGGTGGGGGAGGGAGTGAATGTTGAAGGTGGTGGAGGGAGTGAAGGATGAAGGTGGAGGAGAGAGTGAATGTTGAAGGTGGTGAAGGCAGTGAGTGTTGACGGTAGTGGAGGGAGTGAATGTTGAATGTGGGGGAGGGAGTGAATGTTGAATGTGGGGGAGGGATTGACTGTTGAAGGTGGTGGAGGGAGTGAATGCATGAAGGTGGTGGAGGGAGTGAATGTTGAAGGTGGTGGAGGGAGTGAATGTTGAAGGTGGTGGAGGGAGTAAGTGTTGAAGTTGGTGGAGGGAGTGAATGTTGAAGGTGGTGGAGGGAGTGAGTGTTGAAGGTGGAGGAGGATGTGAGTGTTGAAGGTGGTGGAGGGCGTGTGTGTTGAAGGTGGTGGAGGGAGTGAATGTTGAAGGAGGTGGAGGGAGTGTGTGTTGAAGGTGGTGGAGGGGGTGAGTATTGAAGGTGGTGGAGGGATTGAATGTTGAAGGTGGTGGAGGGAGTGAGTGTTGAAGATGTGGGAGGGATTGAATGTTGAAGGTGGTGGAGGGAGTGAGTGTTGAACGTGTTGGAGGGAGTGAATATTGAAGTTGGTGGAGAGACTGAGTGTTGAATGTAGTGGAGGGAGTGCGTGTTGAAGTTGGTGGAGGGAGTGCATGTTGAAGGTGGTGGACGGAGAGTATTGAAGGAGGTGGAGGGAGTGAGTGTTGAAGGTGGTGGAGCGAGTGCATGTTGAAGGTGGTGGACGGAGAGTGTTGAAGGAGGTGGAGGGAGTGAGTGTTGAATGTGGTGGAGGGAATGTTGAAGCTGGTTGAGCGAGTGAACGTTGAAGGTGGCGGACGGAGTCAATGTTGAGGTTGGTGGAGGGAGTGAATGTTGAAGGTGGGGGTGCGAATGAATGTTGAAGTTGGTGGAGGGAGTGAGTGCTGAAGTTGGGGGTTAGAGTGAATGTTGAAGGTGGTGGAGGGAGTGAGTGTTGAAGGTGGTGGAGGTTGTGAATATTGAAGGTGGTGGAGTGAGTGAGTGCTGAAGATGGTGGAGGGAGTGAGTGTTGTAGGTGGTGGTGGGAGTGAGTGTTGAAGGTGCTGGAGGGAGTGAATGCTGAAGCAGGTGGAGGGAGTGAGTGTTGAAGATGGAGGAGGGAGTGACTGTTGAATGTGGGGAAGGGAGTGAGTGTTGAATGTGCTGGAGGGAGTGAATGTTGAAGGTGGGGGAGGGATGAGTGTTGAAGGTGAGGGAGGGAGTGAGTGTTGAACGGGGTGGGGAGGGTGTGTGTTGAAGGTGAGGGAGGGAGTGAATGTTGAATTTGGTGGAGCGAGTGAGTGTTGAATGCGGTGGAGGGAGTGAGTGTTGAAGGTGGTGGAGGGAGTGAATGTTGAAGTTGGGGGAGGGAGTGAATGTTCAAGATGGAGGAGGGAATGAGTGTTGTAGGTGGGGTATGGAGTGAATGTTGAAGGTGGTGGAGGGAGTGAATGTTGAAGATGGAGGAGGCAGTGAGTGTTGTAGGTGGGGGAGGGAGTGAATGTTGAAGGTGGTGGAGGGAGTGAAGGATGAAGGTGGAGGAGAGAGTGAATGTTGAAGGTGGTGAAGGCAGTGAGTGTTGACGGTAGTGGAGGGAGTGAATGTTGAATGTGGGGGAGGGAGTGAATGTTGAATGTGGGGGAGGGATTGACTGTTGAAGGTGGTGGAGGGAGTGAATGCATGAAGGTGGTGGAGGGAGTGAATGTTGAAGGTGGTGGAGGGAGTGAATGTTGAAGGTGGTGGAGGGAGTAAGTGTTGAAGTTGGTGGAGGGAGTGAATGTTGAAGGTGGTGGAGGGAGTGAGTGTTGAAGGTGGAGGAGGATGTGAGTGTTGAAGGTGGTGGAGGGCGTGTGTGTTGAAGGTGGTGGAGGGAGTGAATGTTGAAGGAGGTGGAGGGAGTGTGTGTTGAAGGTGGTGGAGGGGGTGAGTATTGAAGGTGGTGGAGGGATTGAATGTTGAAGGTGGTGGAGGGAGTGAGTGTTGAAGATGTGGGAGGGATTGAATGTTGAAGGTGGTGGAGGGAGTGAGTGTTGAAGATGGAGGAGGGTGTGAATGTTGAAGGTTGTGGAGGGAGTGAGTGTTGAACGGGATGGAGGAGGTGAGTGTTGAAGGTGGTGGAGGGAGTGTGCGTTGAAGATGGTAGAGGGAGTAAATTTTGAAGTTGGTGGATTGAGTCAATGTTGAAGATGGTAGAGGGAGTGAGTGCTGAAGGTGGTGCAGGGAGTGAGTGTTGAAGGTCGTGGAGGGAGTGAGTGTTGAAGGTGGGTGAGGGAGTGAGTGTTGAAGATGGAGGAGGGAGTGAATGTTGAAGGTGGTGGAGGGAGTGAGTGTTGAAAGTGGTGGAGGGAGTGAGTGTTGAACGGGATGGAGGAGGTGAGTGTTGAAGGTGGTGGAGGGAGTGTGCGTTGAAGATGGTGGAGGGAGTAAATTTTGAAGTTGGTGGAGGGAGTCAATGTTGAAGTGGTGGAGGGTGTGAGTGCTGAAGGTGGTGCATGGAGTGAGTGTTGAAGGTGGTGGAGGGACTGAGTGTTGAAGGTGGTGGAGGGAGTGAATTTTGAAGGTGGTGGAGGGAGTGATTGTTGAACGTGGAGGAGGGAGTGAGTGTTGAAGGTGGTGGAGGGAGTGAATATTGACGTTGGTGGAGGGACTGAGTGTTGAAGGTGTTGGAGGGGGTGAGTGTTGAAGGTGGTGGAGGGAATGAATATTGACGTTGGTGGAGGGACTGAATGTTGAAGGTGGCGGAGTGAGAGAGTGTTGAAGGTGGCGGAGTGAGTGAGTGTTGAAGGTGGTGGAGGAAGTGCATGTTGAAGGAGGTGGAGGGAGTGAGTGTTGAAGGTGGTGGAGGGAGTGATTGTTGAAGTTGGAGGATGGAGAGTGTTGAAGGAGGTGGAGGGATTGAATGTTGATGATGGTGGAGCGAGTGAACGTTGAATGTGGCGGAGGGAGTGAATGTTGAAGTTGGTGGAGGCAGTGAATGTTGAAGTTTGGTGGTGACAGTGAGTGTTGAATATGGGTGTGCAGTGAATGTTGAAGGTGGTGGAGCGAGTGAGTGTTGATGGTGTTGGAGCTTGTGAGTGCTGAAGTTGGTGGAGGGAGTGAGTGTTGAATGTGGAGGAGGGAGTGAATGTTGAAGGTGGTGGAGGGAGTGAGTGTTGAAGGGGGTGGACGGAGTGAGTGTTGAAGGTGGTGGAGGGAATGAATGCTCAAGGTGGGGGAGCGAGTGAATTTTGAAGGTGGTGGAGGGCGTGTGTGTTGAAGGTGGTGGAGGGAGTGAATGTTGAAGGAGGTGGAGGGAGTGAGTGTTGAAGGTTGTAGAGGGAGTGAGTGCTGAAGGTGGTGCAGGGAGTGAGTGTTGAAGGTCGTGGATGGAGTGAGTGTTGAAGGTGGTTGAGGGAGTGAGTGTTGAAGATGGAGGAGGGAGTGAATGTTGAAGGCGGTGGAGGGAGTGAGTGTTGAACGGGATGGAGGAGGTGAGTGTTGAAGGTGGTGGAGGGAGTGTGCGTTGAAGATGGTGGAGGGAGTAAATTTTGAAGTTGGTGGAGGGAGTCAATGTTGAAGTGGTGGAGGGTGTGAGTGCTGAAGGTGGTGCATGGAGTGAGTGTTGAAGGTGGTGGAGGGATTGAGTGTTGAAGGTGGTGGAGGGAGTGAATTTTGAAGGTGGTGGAGGGAGTGATTGTTGAACGTGGAGGAGGGAGTGAGTGTTGAAGGTGGTGGAGGGAGTGAATATTGACGTTGGTGGAGGGACTGAGTGTTGAAGGTGTTGGAGGGGGTGAGTGTTGAAAGTGGTGGAGGGAGTGAATATTGACGTTGGTGGAGGGACTGAGTGTTGAAGGTGGCGGAGTGAGAGAGTGTTGAAGGTGGTGGAGGGAGTGCATGTTGAAGGAGGTGGAGGGAGTGAGTGTTGAAGGTGGTGGAGGGAGTGATTGTTGAAGTTGGAGGAGGGAGAGTGTTGAAGGAGGTGGAGGGATTGAATGTTGATGATGGTGGAGCGAGTGAACGTTGAATGTGGCGGAGAGAGTGAATGTTGAAGTTGGTGGAGGGAGTGAATGTTGAGGTTTGGTGGTGACAGTGAGTGTTGAATATGGGTGTGGAGTGAATGTTGAAGGTGGTGGAGCGAGTGAGTGTTGAAGGTGTTGGAGCTTGTGAGTGCTGAAGTTGGTGGAGGGAGTGAGTGTTGAATGTGGAGGAGGGAGTGAATGTTGAAGGTGGTGGAGGGAGTGAGTGTTGAAGGTTGTGGACGGAGTGAGTGTTGAAGGTGGTGGAGGGAGTGAATGCTCAAGGTGGGGGAGCGAGTGAATTTTGAAGGCGGTGGAGGGAGTGCATGTTGAAGGTGGTGGACGGAGAGTGTTGAAGGAGGTGGAGGGAGTGAGTGTTGAAGGTGGTGGAGTGAGTGCATGTTGAAGGTGGTGGACGGAGAGTGTTGAAGGAGGTGGAGGGAGTGAGTGTTGAATGTGGTGGAGGGAATGTTGAAGCTGGTTGAGCGAGTGAACGTTGAAGGTGGCGGACGGAGTCAATGTTGAGGTTGGTGGAGGGAGTGAATGTTGAAGGTGGGGGTGCGAATGAATGTTGAAGTTGGTGGAGGGAGTGAGTGCTGAAGTTGGGGGTTAGAGTGAATGTTGAAGGTGGTGGAGGGAGTGAGTGTTGAAGGTGGTGGAGGTTGTGAATATTGAAGGTGGTGGAGTGAGTGAGTGCTGAAGATGGTGGAGGGAGTGCGTGTTGTAGGTGGTGGTGGGAGTGAGTGTTGAAGGTGCTGGAGGGAGTGAATGCTGAAGCAGGTGGAGGGAGTGAGTGTTGAAGATGGAGGAGGGAGTGACTGTTGAATGTGGGGAAGGGAGTGAGTGTTGAATGTGCTGGAGGGAGTGAATGTTGAAGGTGGGGGAGGGATGAGTGTTGAAGGTGAGGGAGGGAGTGAGTGTTGAACGGGGTGGGGAGGGTGTGTGTTGAAGGTGAGGGAGGGAGTGAATGTTGAATTTGGTGGAGCGAGTGAGTGTTGAATGCGGTGGAGGGAGTGAGTGTTGAAGGTGGTGGAGGGAGTGAATGTTGAAGTTGGGGGAGGGAGTGAATGTTCAAGATGGAGGAGGGAATGAGTGTTGTAGGTGGGGTATGGAGTGAATGTTGAAGGTGGTGGAGGGAGTGAATGTTGAAGATGGAGGAGGCAGTGAGTGTTGTAGCTGGGGGAGGGAGTGAATGTTGAAGGTGGTGGAGGGAGTGAAGGATGAAGATGGAGGAGGCAGTGAGTGTTGAAGGAGGTGGGGGGAGTACATGTTGAAGGTGGAGGAGAGAGTGAATGTTGAAGGTGGTGAAGGCAGTGAGTGTTGACGGTAGTGGAGAGAGTGAATGTTGAATGTGGGGGAGGGAGTGAATGTTGAATGTGGGGGAGGGATTGACTGTTGAAGGTGGTGGAGGGAGTGAATGCATGAAGGTGGTGGAGGGAGTGAATGTTGAAGGTGGTGGAGGGAGTAAGTGTTGAAGTTGGTGGAGGGAGTGAATGTTGAAGGTGGTGGAGGGAGTGAGTGTTGAAGGTGGAGGAGGATGTGAGTGTTGAAGGTGGTGGAGGGCGTGTGTGTTGAAGGTGGTGGAGGGAGTGAATGTTGAAGGAGGTGGAGGGAGTGTGTGTTGAAGGTGGTGGAGGGGGTGAGTATTGAAGGTGGTGGAGGGATTGAATGTTGAAGGTGGTGGAGGGAGTGAGTGTTGAAGATGTGGGAGGGATTGAATGTTGAAGGTGGTGGAGGGAGTGAGTGTTGAAGATGGAGGAGGGTGTGAATGTTGAAGGTTGTGGAGGGAGTGAGTGTTGAACGGGATGGAGGAGGTGAGTGTTGAAGGTGGTGGAGGGAGTGTGCGTTGAAGATGGTAGAGGGAGTAAATTTTGAAGTTGGTGGATTGAGTCAATGTTGAAGATGGTAGAGGGAGTGAGTGCTGAAGGTGGTGCAGGGAGTGAGTGTTGAAGGTCGTGGAGGGAGTGAGTGTTGAAGGTGGGTGAGGGAGTGAGTGTTGAAGATGGAGGAGGGAGTGAATGTTGAAGGTGGTGGAGGGAGTGAGTGTTGAAAGTGGTGGAGGGAGTGAGTGTTGAACGGGATGGAGGAGGTGAGTGTTGAAGGTGGTGGAGGGAGTGTGCGTTGAAGATGGTGGAGGGAGTAAATTTTGAAGTTGGTGGAGGGAGTCAATGTTGAAGTGGTGGAGGGTGTGAGTGCTGAAGGTGGTGCATGGAGTGAGTGTTGAAGGTGGTGGAGGGACTGAGTGTTGAAGGTGGTGGAGGGAGTGAATTTTGAAGGTGGTGGAGGGAGTGATTGTTGAACGTGGAGGAGGGAGTGAGTGTTGAAGGTGGTGGAGGGAGTGAATATTGACGTTGGTGGAGGGACTGAGTGTTGAAGGTGTTGGAGGGGGTGAGTGTTGAAGGTGGTGGAGGGAATGAATATTGACGTTGGTGGAGGGACTGAATGTTGAAGGTGGCGGAGTGAGAGAGTGTTGAAGGTGGCGGAGTGAGTGAGTGTTGAAGGTGGTGGAGGAAGTGCATGTTGAAGGAGGTGGAGGGAGTGAGTGTTGAAGGTGGTGGAGGGAGTGATTGTTGAAGTTGGAGGATGGAGAGTGTTGAAGGAGGTGGAGGGATTGAATGTTGATGATGGTGGAGCGAGTGAACGTTGAATGTGGCGGAGTGAGTGAATGTTGAAGTTGGTGGAGGCAGTGAATGTTGAAGTTTGGTGGTGACAGTGAGTGTTGAATATGGGTGTGGAGTGAATGTTGAAGGTGGTGGAGCGAGTGAGTGTTGATGGTGTTGGAGCTTGTGAGTGCTGAAGTTGGTGGAGGGAGTGAGTGTTGAATGTGGAGGAGGGAGTGAATGTTGAAGGTGGTGGAGGGAGTGAGTGTTGAAGGGGGTGGACGGAGTGAGTGTTGAAGGTGGTGGAGGGAGTGAATGCTCAAGGTGGGGGAGCGAGTGAATTTTGAAGGTGGTGGAGGGCGTGTGTGTTGAAGGTGGTGGAGGGAGTGAATGTTGAAGGAGGTGGAGGGAGTGAGTGTTGAAGGTGGTAGAGGGAGTGAGTGCTGAAGGTGGTGCAGGGAGTGAGTGTTGAAGGTCGTGGATGGAGTGAGTGTTGAAGGTGGTTGAGGGAGTGAGTGTTGAAGATGGAGGAGGGAGTGAATGTTGAAGGTGGTGGAGGGAGTGAGTGTTGAACGGGATGGAGGAGGTGAGTGTTGAAGGTGGTGGAGGGAGTGTGCGTTGAAGATGGTGGAGGGAGTAAATTTTGAAGTTGGTGGAGGGAGTCAATGTTGAAGTGGTGGAGGGTGTGAGTGCTGAAGGTGGTGCATGGAGTGAGTGTTGAAGGTGGTGGAGGGACTGAGTGTTGAAGGTGGTGGAGGGAGTGAATTTTGAAGGTGGTGGAGGGAGTGATTGTTGAACGTGGAGGAGGGAGTGAGTGTTGAAGGTGGTGGAGGGAGTGAATATTGACGTTGGTGGAGGGACTGAGTGTTGAAGGTGTTGGAGGGGGTGAGTGTTGAAAGTGGTGGAGGGAGTGAATATTGACGTTGGTGGAGGGACTGAGTGTTGAAGGTGGCGGAGTGAGAGAGTGTTGAAGGTGGTGGAGGGAGTGCATGTTGAAGGAGGTGGAGGGAGTGAGTGTTGAAGGTGGTGGAGGGAGTGATTGTTGAAGTTGGAGGATGGAGAGTGTTGAAGGAGGTGGAGGGATTGAATGTTGATGATGGTGGAGCGAGTGAACGTTGAATGTGGCGGAGAGAGTGAATGTTGAAGTTGGTGGAGGGAGTGAATGTTGAGGTTTGGTGGTGACAGTGAGTGTTGAATATGGGTGTGGAGTGAATGTTGAATGTGGAGGAGGGAGTGAATGTTGAAGGTGGTGGAGGGAGTGAGTGTTGAAGGTGGTGGACGGAGTGAGTGTTGAAGGTGGTGGAGGGAGTGAATGCTCAAGGTGGGGCAGCGAGTGAATTTTGAAGGCGGTGGAGGGAGTGAGTGTTGAAGGTGGTGGAGGGAGTCAGTGTTGAATTTGGAGGGAGTGAATGTTGTAGGTGTAGGAGGGAGTGAATGTTGAAGGTGGTGGAGGCAGTGAATGTTGAATGTCGGGGAGGGAGTGAATGTTGAAATTGGTGGAGGGAATAAATGTTTCAGGTGGTGGATGGAGTGAGTATTGAAGGTGGTGGAGGGAGTGAATGTTGAAGGTGTTGGAGGGAGTGAATGTTGAAGGTGGTGCAGGGAGTGAGTGTTGAAGGTGGGGGATGGTGTGTGTGTTGAAGGTGGGGGGAGTGAGTGTTGAAGTTGGGGGAGGGAGTGAGTGCTGAAGGTGGTGGAGGGAGTGAGTGTAGAAGGTGATCGATGGAGTGAATGTTGAAGGTGTGGAGGGACTGAATGTTGAATTTGGTGGAGGGATTGAATGTTGAAGTTGGTGGAGGGAGTGAGTGTTGAAGGTGGTGGAGGGAGTGAGTGTTCAAGGTGGTGGTTGGACTGAGTGTTGGAGGTGGTGTAGGGAGTGAGTGTTGAAGGAGGTGGAAGGAGTGAGTGTTGAAGGTGTTGGAGGCAGTGAATGCTGATGGTGGTGGAGGGAGTGAATGTTGAAGTTGGTGGAGAGAATGAGTGTTGAATGTAGTGGAGGGAGTGCGTGTTGAAGGTGGTGGAGGGAGTGAATGTTGAAGGTGGTGTAGGGAGTGAATGTTGTAGGTGGGGGAGCGAGTGAATGTTGAAGCTGGGGAAGAGAGTGAATGTTGAAGGTGGTGGAGGGAATGAGTGTTGAAGTTGGTGGAGGGAGTGTGTGTTGAAAGTGGTGGAGGGTGTGAATATTGAAGGTGGGGGAGTGAGTGAGTGCTGAAGGTGGTGGAGGGAGTGAGTGTTGTAGGTGGTGGTGGGAGTGAGTGTTGAAGGTGCTGGAGGGAGTGAATGTTGAAGGTGGTGGAGGGAGTGACTGTTGAAGATGGTGGAGGGAGTGAGTGTTGAATTTGGTGGAGGGAGTGAGTGTTGAAGGTTGTGGAGTGAGTGAGTGTTGAAGGTGTTGGAGGCAGTGAATGTTGAAGGTGGTGGAGGAAGTGATTGTTGTAGGTGGGGGAGGGAGTGACTGTTGAAGTTGGTGGAGGTAGTGAGTGTTGAAGGTGGGGGAGGGAATAAATGTTGAAGGTGGAGGAGGGAGTGAATGTTGAAGTTGGTGGAGGGATTGAATGTTGTAGTTGGGAGAGGGAGTGAATTTTGAAAGTGATGGAGGGAGTGAGTGTTGAATGTGCTGGAGGGAGTGAATATTGAAGGTGGGGGAGGGATGAGTGTTGAAGGTGAGGGAGGGAGTGAGTGTTGAACGGGGTGGAGAGGGTGTGTGTTGAAGGTGAGGGAGGGAGTGAATGTTGAATGTGGTGGAGGGAGTGAGTGTTGAAGATGGAGGAGGATGTGAGTGTTGAAGGTGGTGGAGGGCGTGTGTGTTGAAGGTGGTGGAGGGAGTGAATGTTGAAGGAGGTGGAGGGAGTGAGTGTTGAAGGTGGTGGAGGGATTGAATGTTGAAGGTGGTGGAGGGAGTGAGTGATGAAGATGTGGGAGGGATTGAATGTTGAAGGTGGTGGAGGGAGTGAGTGTTGAAGATGGAGGAGGGTGTGAATTTTGAAGGTTGTGGAGGGAGTGAGTGTTGAACGGGATGGAGGAGGTGAGTGTTGAAGGTGGTGGAGGGAGTGTGCGTTGAAGATGGTAGAGGGAGTAAATTTTGAAGTTGGTGGAGGGAGTCAATGTTGAAGGTGGTAGAGGGAGTGAGTGCTGAAGGTGGTGCAGGGAGTGAGTGTTGAAGGTCGTGGAGGGAGTGAGTGTTGAAGGTGGTTGAGGGAGTGAGTGTTGAAGATGGAGGAGGGAGTGAATGTTGAAGGTGGCGGAGGGTGTGAGTGTTGAACGGGATGGAGGAGGTGAGTGTTGAAGGTGGTGGAGGGAGTGTGCATTGAAGATGGTGGAGGGAGTAAATTTTGAAGTTGGTGGAGGGAGTCAATGTTGAAGTGGTGGAGGGTGTGAGTGCTGAAGGTGGTGCATGGAGTGAGTGTTGAAGGTGGTGGAGGGACTGAGTGTTGAAGGTGGTGGAGGGAGTGAATTTTGAAGGTGGTGGAGGGAGTGATTGTTGAACGTGGAGGAGGGCGTGAGTGTTGAATGAGGAAGAGGGAGTGAATGTTGAAGGTGGTGGAGGTAGTGAGTGTTGAAGGTGGTGGACGGAGTGAGTGTTGAACTTGGTGGAGGGAGTGAATGCTCAAGGTGGGGGAGCGAGTGAATTTTGAAGGCGGTGGAGGGAGTGAGTGTTGAAGGTGGTGGAGGGAGTCAGTGTTGAATTTGGAGTGAGTGAATGTTGTAGGTGTAGGAGGGAGTGAATGTTGAAGGTGCTGGAGGCAGTGAATGTTGAATGTCGACAAGGGAGTGAATGTTGAAAGTGGTGGAGGGAATAAATGTTTCAGGTGGTGGATGGAGTGAGTGTTGAAGGTGGTGGAGGGAGTGAATGTTGAAGGTGTTGGAGGGAGTGAATGTTGAAGGTGTTGGAGGGAGTGAATGTTGAAGGTGGTGCAGGGAGTGAGTGTTGAAGGTGGTTGAGGAAGTGAATGTTGAAGGTGGGGGAGGGTGTGTGTGTTGAAGGTGGGGGGGAGTGAGTGATGAAGTTGGGGGAGGGAGTGAGTGCTGAAGGTGGTGGAGGGAGTGAGTGTAGAAGGTGATCGATGGAGTGAATGTTGAAGGTGTGGAGGGACTGAATGCTGAATTTGGTGGAGGGATTGAATGTTGAAGTTGGTGGAGGGAGTGAGTGTTGAAGGTGGTGGAGGGAGTGAGTGTTGAAGGTGGTGGAGGGAGTGAGTGTTCAAGGTGGTGGTTGGACTGAGTGTTGGAGGTGGTGTAGGGAGTGAGTGTTGAAGGAGGTGGAAGGAGTGAGTGTTGAAGGTGTTGGAGGCAGTGAATGTTGAAGGTGGTGGAGGGAGTGAATGCTGATGGTGGTGGAGGGAGTGAATGTTGAAGGTGGTGGAGGGAGTGAATATTGAAGTTGGTGGAGAGAATGAGTGTTGAATGTAGTGGAGGGAGTGCGTGTTGAAGGTGGTGGAGGGAGTGCCTGTTGAAGGTGGTGTAGGGAGTGAATGTTGTAGGTGGGGGAGCGAGTGATTGTTGAAGGTGGGGGAGGGAGTGAATGTTGAAGGTGGGGTAGAGAGTGAATGTTGAAGATGCTGGAGGGAGTGAGTGTTGAAGCTGGGGAAGAGAGTGAATGTTGAAGGTGGTGGAGGGAATGAGTGTTGAAGTTGGTGGAGGGAGTGAGTGTTGAAGGTGGTGGAGGGAGTGTGTGTTGTAGGTGGTGGTGGGAGTGAGTGTTGAAGGTGCTGGAGGGAGTGAATGTTGAAGGTGGTGGAGGGAGTGACTGTTGAAGATGGTGGAGGGAGTGAGTGTTGAATTTGGTGGAGGGAGTGAGTGTTGAAGGTTGTGGAGTGAGTGAGTGTTGAAGGTGTTGGAGGCAGTGAATGTTGAAGGTGGTGGAGGAAGTGATTGTTGTAGGTGGGGGAGGGAGTGACTGTTGAAGTTGGTGGAGGTAGTGAGTGTTGAAGGTGGGGGAGGGAATAAATGTTGAAGGTGGAGGAGGGAGTGAATGTTGAAGTTGGTGGAGGGATTGAATGTTGTAGTTGGGAGAGGGAGTGAATTTTGAAAGTGATGGAGGGAGTGAGTGTTGAATGTGCTGGAGGGAGTGAATATTGAAGGTGGGGGAGGGATGAGTGTTGAAGGTGAGGGAGGGAGTGAGTGTTGAACGGGGTGGAGAGGGTGTGTGTTGAAGGTGAGGGAGGGAGTGAATGTTGAATGTGGTGGAGGGAGTGAGTGTTGAAGATGGAGGAGGATGTGAGTGTTGAAGGTGGTGGAGGGCGTGTGTGTTGAAGGTGGTGGAGGGAGTGAATGTTGAAGGAGGTGGAGGGAGTGAGTGTTGAAGGTGGTGGAGGGATTGAATGTTGAAGGTGGTGGAGGGAGTGAGTGATGAAGATGTGGGAGGGATTGAATGTTGAAGGTGGTGGAGGGAGTGAGTGTTGAAGATGGAGGAGGGTGTGAATTTTGAAGGTTGTGGAGGGAGTGAGTGTTGAACGGGATGGAGGAGGTGAGTGTTGAAGGTGGTGGAGGGAGTGTGCGTTGAAGATGGTAGAGGGAGTAAATTTTGAAGTTGGTGGAGGGAGTCAATGTTGAAGGTGGTAGAGGGAGTGAGTGCTGAAGGTGGTGCAGGGAGTGAGTGTTGAAGGTCGTGGAGGGAGTGAGTGTTGAAGGTGGTTGAGGGAGTGAGTGTTGAAGATGGAGGAGGGAGTGAATGTTGAAGGTGGCGGAGGGAGTGAGTGTTGAACGGGATGGAGGAGGTGAGTGTTGAAGGTGGTGGAGGGAGTGTGCATTGAAGATGGTGGAGGGAGTAAATTTTGAAGTTGGTGGAGGGAGTCAATGTTGAAGTGGTGGAGGGTGTGAGTGCTGAAGGTGGTGCATGGAGTGAGTGTTGAAGGTGGTGGAGGGACTGAGTGTTGAAGGTGGTGGAGGGAGTGAATTTTGAAGGTGGTGGAGGGAGTGATTGTTGAACGTGGAGGAGGGAGTGAGTGTTGAATGTGGAAGAGGGAGTGAATGTTGAAGGTGGTGGAGGGAGTGAGTGTTGAAGGTGGTGGACGGAGTGAGTGTTGAACTTGGTGGAGGGAGTGAATGCTCAAGGTGGGGGAGCGAGTGAATTTTGAAGGCGGTGGAGGGAGTGAGTGTTGAATGTGGTGGAGGGAGTCAGTGTTGAATTTGGAGTGAGTGAATGTTGTAGGTGTAGGAGGGAGTGAATGTTGAAGGTGCTGGAGGCAGTGAATGTTGAATGTCGACAAGGGAGTGAATGTTGAAAGTGGTGGAGGGAATAAATGTTTCAGGTGGTGGATGGAGTGAGTGTTGAAGGTGGTGGAGGGAGTGAATGTTGAAGGTGTTGGAGGGAGTGAATGTTGAAGGTGGTGCAGGGAGTGAGTGTTGAAGGTGGTTGAGGGAGTGAATGTTGAAGGTGGGGGAGGGTGTGTGTGTTGAAGGTGGGGGGGGAGTGAGTGTTGAAGTTGGGGGAGGGAGTGAGTGCTGAAGGTGGTGGAGGGAGTGAGTGTAGAAGGTGATCGATGGAGTGAATGTTGAAGGTGTGGAGGGACTGAATGTTGAATTTGGTGGAGGGATTGAATGTTGAAGTTGGTGGAGGGAGTGAGTGTTGAAGGTGGTGGAGGGAGTGAGTGTTGAAGGTGGTGGAGGGAGTGAGTGTTCAAGGTGGTGGTTGGACTGAGTGTTGGAGGTGGTGTAGGGAGTGAGTGTTGAAGGAGGTGGAAGGAGTGAGTGTTGAAGGTGTTGGAGGCAGTGAATGTTGAAGGTGGTGGAGGGAGTGAATGCTGATGGTGGTGGAGGGAGTGAATGTTGAAGGTGGTGGAGGGAGTGAATATTGAAGTTGGTGGAGAGAATGAGTGTTGAATGTAGTGGAGGGAGTGCGTGTTGAAGGTGGTGGAGGGAGTGCCTGTTGAAGGTGGTGTAGGGAGTGAATGTTGTAGGTGGGGGAGCGAGTGATTGTTGAAGGTGGGGGAGGGAGTGAATGTTGAAGGTGGGGTAGAGAGTGAATGTTGAAGATGCTGGAGGGAGTGAGTGTTGAAGCTGGGGAAGAGAGTGAATGTTGAAGGTGGTGGAGGGAATGAGTGTTGAAGTTGGTGGAGGGAGTGAGTGTTGAAGGTGGTGGAGGGAGTGTGTGTTGTAGGTGGTGGTGGGAGTGAGTGTTGAAGGTGCTGGAGGGAGTGAATGTTGAAGGTGGTGGAGGGAGTGACTGTTGAAGATGGTGGAGGGAGTGAGTGTTGAATTTGGTGGAGGGAGTGAGTGTTGAAGGTTGTGGAGTGAGTGAGTGTTGAAGGTGTTGGAGGCAGTGAATGTTGAAGGTGGTGGAGGAAGTGATTGTTGTAGGTGGGGGAGGGAGTGACTGTTGAAGTTGGTGGAGGTAGTGAGTGTTGAAGGTGGGGGAGGGAATAAATGTTGAAGGTGGAGGAGGGAGTGAATGTTGAAGTTGGTGGAGGGATTGAATGTTGTAGTTGGGAGAGGGAGTGAATTTTGAAAGTGATGGAGGGAGTGAGTGTTGAATGTGCTGGAGGGAGTGAATATTGAAGGTGGGGGAGGGATGAGTGTTGAAGGTGAGGGAGGGAGTGAGTGTTGAACGGGGTGGAGAGGGTGTGTGTTGAAGGTGAGGGAGGGAGTGAATGTTGAATGTGGTGGAGGGAGTGAGTGTTGAAGATGGAGGAGGATGTGAGTGTTGAAGGTGGTGGAGGGCGTGTGTGTTGAAGGTGGTGGAGGGAGTGAATGTTGAAGGAGGTGGAGGGAGTGAGTGTTGAAGGTGGTGGAGGGATTGAATGTTGAAGGTGGTGGAGGGAGTGAGTGATGAAGATGTGGGAGGGATTGAATGTTGAAGGTGGTGGAGGGAGTGAGTGTTGAAGATGGAGGAGGGTGTGAATTTTGAAGGTTGTGGAGGGAGTGAGTGTTGAACGGGATGGAGGAGGTGAGTGTTGAAGGTGGTGGAGGGAGTGTGCGTTGAAGATGGTAGAGGGAGTAAATTTTGAAGTTGGTGGAGGGAGTCAATGTTGAAGGTGGTAGAGGGAGTGAGTGCTGAAGGTGGTGCAGGGAGTGAGTGTTGAAGGTCGTGGAGGGAGTGAGTGTTGAAGGTGGTTGAGGGAGTGAGTGTTGAAGATGGAGGAGGGAGTGAATGTTGAAGGTGGCGGAGGGAGTGAGTGTTGAACGGGATGGAGGAGGTGAGTGTTGAAGGTGGTGGAGGGAGTGTGCATTGAAGATGGTGGAGGGAGTAAATTTTGAAGTTGGTGGAGGGAGTCAATGTTGAAGTGGTGGAGGGTGTGAGTGCTGAAGGTGGTGCATGGAGTGAGTGTTGAAGGTGGTGGAGGGACTGAGTGTTGAAGGTGGTGGAGGGAGTGAATTTTGAAGGTGGTGGAGGGAGTGATTGTTGAACGTGGAGGAGGGAGTGAGTGTTGAATGTGGAAGAGGGAGTGAATGTTGAAGGTGGTGGAGGGAGTGAGTGTTGAAGGTGGTGGACGGAGTGAGTGTTGAACTTGGTGGAGGGAGTGAATGCTCAAGGTGGGGGAGCGAGTGAATTTTGAAGGTGGTGGAGGGAGTGAGTGTTGAAGGTGGTGGAGGGAGTCAGTGTTGAATTTGGAGTGAGTGAATGTTGTAGGTGTAGGAGGGAGTGAATGTTGAAGGTGCTGGAGGCAGTGAATGTTGAATGTCGACAAGGGAGTGAATGTTGAAAGTGGTGGAGGGAATAAATGTTTCAGGTGGTGGATGGAGTGAGTGTTGAAGGTGGTGGAGGGAGTGAATGTTGAAGGTGTTGGAGGGAGTGAATGTTGAAGGTGTTGGAGGGAGTGAATGTTGAAGGTGGTGGAGGGAGTGAATGTTGAAGGTGGGGGAGGGTGTGTGTGTTGAAGGTGGGGGGGAGTGAGTGTTAAAGTTGGGGGAGGGAGTGAGTGCTGAAGGTGGTGGAGGGAGTGAGTGTAGAAGGTGATCGATGGAGTGAATGTTGAAGGTGTGGAGGGACTGAATGTTGAATTTGGTGGAGGGATTGAATGTTGAAGTTGGTGGAGGGAGTGAGTGTTGAAGGTGGTGGAGGGTGTGAGTGTTCAAGGTGGTGGTTGGACTGAGTGTTGGAGGTGGTGTAGGGAGTGAGTGTTGAAGGAGGTGGAGGGAGTGAATGTTGAAGGTGGTGGAGGGAGTGAATGCTGATGGTGGTGGAGGGAGTGAATGTTGAAGGTGGTGGAGGGAGTGAATATTGAAGTTGGTGGAGAGAATGAGTGTTGAATGTAGTGGAGGGAGTGCGTGTTGAAGGTGGTGGAGGGAGTGCATGTTGAAGGTGGTGTAGGGAGTGAATGTTGTAGGTGGGGGAGCGAGTGATTGTTGAAGGTCGGGGAGGGAGTGAATGTTGAAGGTGGGGTAGAGAGTGAATGTTGAAGATGCTGGAGGGAGTGAGTGTTGAAGCTGGGGAAGAGAGTGAATGTTGAAGGTGGTGGAGGGAGTGTGTGTTGAAAGTGGTGGAGGGTGTGAATATTGAAGGTGGTGGAGTGAGTGAGTGCTGAAGGTGGTGGAGGGAGTGAGTGTTGTAGGTGGTGGTGGGAGTGAGTGTTGTAGGTGGTGGTGGGAGTGAGTGTTGAAGGTGCTGGAGGGAGTGAATGTTGAAGATGGTGGAGGGAGTGACTGTTGAAGATGGTGGAGGGAGTGAGTGTTGAAGGTGTTGGAGGCAGTGAATGTTGAAGGTGGTGGAGGGAGTGATTGTTGTAGGTGGGGGAGGGAGTGACTGTTGAAGTTGGTGGAGGTAGTGAGTGTTGAAGGTGGGGGAGGGAATGAATGTTGAAGTTGGAGGAGGGAGTGAATGTTGTAGTTGGGAGAGGGAGTGAATTTTGCAAGTGATGGAGGGAGTGAGTGTTGAATGTGCTGGAGGGAGTGAATATTGAAGGTGGGGGAGGGATGAGTGTTGAAGGTGAGGGAGGGAGTGAGTGTTGAACGGGGTGGAGAGGGTGTGTGTTGAAGGTGAGGGAGGGAGTGAATGTTGAATGTGGTGGAGGGAGTGAGTGTTGAATGTGGTGGAGGGAGTGAGTGTTGAAGGTGGTGGATGGAGTGAATGTTGAAGTTGGGGGAGGGAGTGAATGTTGAAGTTGGTGGATGGAGTGAATGTTGAAGTTGGTGGAGGGTGTGAGTGTTGAAGGGTGTGGAGGGAGTGAGTTTTGAAGTAGTTGCAGGCAGTGACTGTTGAATTTGGTGGAGGGAGTGAGTGTTGAAGTTGGTGGAGGGAGCGAGTGTTGAAGGTGGTGGACGGAGAGTGTTGAAGGTGGTGGAGGCAGTGAATGTTGAAGGTGGTGGAGGGAGTGAGTGTTGAAGGTGGAGGAGTGAGTGAATATTGACGTTGGTGGAGGGACTGAGTGTTGATGGTGGCGGAGTGAGTGAGTGTTGAAGGTGGTGTAGTGAGTGAGTGTTGAAGGTGGTGGAGGGAGTGCATGTTGAAGGTGGTGGAGGGAGTGATTGTTGAAGTTGGAGGATGGAGAGTGTTGAAGGAGGTGGAGGGATTGAATGTTGAAGCTGGTGGAGCGAGTGAACGTTGAATGTGGCGGAGGTAGTGAATGTTGAAGTTGGTGGAGGGAGTGAATGTTGAAGTTTGGTGGTGGGAGTGAGTGTTGAATATGGGTGTGGAGTGAATGTTGAAGGTGGTGGAGGGAGTGAGTGTTGAAGGTGGTGGAGCGAGTGAGTGTTGAAGGTGTTGGAGGTTGTGAGTGTTGAAGTTGGTGGAGGATGTGAGTGTTGAACGTGGTGGAGGGAGTGAATGTTGAAGGTGGTGGAGGGACTGAATGTTGAATTCGGTGGATGGAGTGAATGTTGAAGTTGGTGGAGGGAGTGAGTGTTGAAGGTTGTGGAGGGAGTGAGTTTTGAAGTAGTTGCAGGCAGTGACTGTTGAATTTGGTGGAGGGAGTGAGTGTTGAAGTTGGTGGAGGGAGCGAGTGTTGAAGGTGGTGGACGGAGAGTGTTGAAGGTGGTGGAGGCAGTGAATGTTGAAGGTGGTGGAGGGAGTGAATGTTGATGGTGGTGGAGGGAGTGAATGTTGAAGGTTGGGGTGAGAGTGAGTGTTGAACGTGGTGGAGGGAGTGAGTGTTGAAGTTGGTGGAGGGACTGAATGTTGAAGGTGGTGCAGGGAGTGAGTGTTGAATGTGGTGGAGGGAGTGAATATTGAAGTTGGTGGAGAGACTGAGTGTTGAATGTAGTGGAGGGAGTGCGTGTTGAAGGTGGTGGACGGAGAGTGTTGAAGGAAGTGGAGGGAGTGAGTGTTAAATGTGGTGGAGGGGAATGTTGAAGCTGGTGGAGCGAGTGAACGTTGAAGGTGGCGGACGGAGTCAATGTTTAGGTTGGTGGAGGGTGTGAATTTTGAAGGTGGGGGTGCGAGTGAATGTTGAAGTTGATGGAGGGAGTGAGTACTGAAGTTAGGGGTGGGAGGGAATGCTGAAGGTGGTGGAGGGAGTGAGTGTTGAAGGTGGTGGAGGGAGTGAATGTTGAAGGTGGGGGAGGGAATGAATTTTGAAGGTGGTGGAGGGAGTGAATATTGAATGTCGGGGAGGGAGTGAATGTTGAAGGTGTTGGAGGGAGTGAGTGTTGAAGGTGGTGCAGGGAGTGAGTGTTGAAGCTGGTTGAGGGAGTGAGTTTTGTAGTTGGTGGAGGGAGTGAGTGTTGAAGGTTGTGGAGGGATTGAATGTTGAAGGTGGTGGAGGGTGTGAGTGTTGAAGGTGGTGGAGGGAGTGAGTGTTGAATGGGATGGAGGAGGTGAGTGTTGAAGGTGTTGGAGGGAGTGTGCGTTGAAGATGGTGGAGGGAGTAAATTTTGAAGTTGGTGGAGGGAGTGAATGTTGAAGGTGATGGAGGGGGTCAATGTTGAAGGTGGTAGAGGGAGTGCGTGTTGAAGGTGGTTGAGGGAGTGAATGTTGAAGGTGGTAGAGGGAGTGAGTTTTGTAGTTGGTGGAGGGAGTGAGTGTTGAAGGTGGTGGAGGGATTGAATGTTGAAGGTGGTGGAGGGTGTGAGTGTTGAAGGTGGTGGAGGGAGTGAATTTTGAAGGTGGTGGAGGGAGTGATTGTGGAATGTGGAGGAGGGAGTGAGTGTTGAAAGTGGTGGAGTGAGTGAATATTGACTTTGGTGGAGGGACTGAGCGTTGAAGGTGGCGGAGTGAGTGAGTGTTGAAGGTGGTGGAGGGAGTGAATGTTGAAGGTGGTGGAGGGACTGAATATTGACGTTGGTGGAGGGACTGAGTGTTGAAGGTGGTGGAGTGAGTGAGTGTTGAAGGTGGCGGAGTGAGTGAGTGTTGAATTTGGTGGAGGGAGTGCATGTTGAAGGTGGTGGAGGGAGTGAGTGTTGAAGGTGGTGGAGGGAGTGATTGTTGATGTTGGAGGTTGGAGGGCTTTGAAGGTGGTGGAGGGATTGAATGTTGAAGCTGGTGGAGCGAGTGAACGTTGAATGTGGCGGAGGTAGTGAATGTTGAAGTTGGTGGAGGAGTGAATGTTGAAGGTTGGTGGTGGGAGTGAGTGTTGTATATGGGTGTGGAGTGAACGTTGAAGGTGGTGGAGGGAGTCAGTGTTGAAGGTGGTGGAGCGAGTGAGTGTTGAAGGTGTTGGAGGTTGTGAGTGTTGAAGTTGGTGGAGGCAGTGAATGTTGACGGTGGTGGAGGGAATGAATGTTGATGGTGTTGGAGGGAGTGAATGTTGAACGTTGGGGTGGTAGTGAGTGTTGAACGAGGTGGAGTGAGTGAGTGTTGAAGTTGCTGGAGGGAGTGATTGTTGAAGGTGGTGGAGGGAGTGAGTGTTGAATGTGGTGGAGGGAGTGCCTGTTGAAGGTGGTGGACGGAGTGTGTTGAAGGTCGTGGAGGGAGTGAGTGTTGAAGGAGGTGGAGGGAGTGTTTGTTGAAGGTGTTGGAGGCAGTGAATGTTGAAGGTGGTGGAGGGAGTGAATGTTGATGGTGGTGGAGGGAGTGAATGTTGAAGGTTGGGGTGGGAGTGAGTGTTGAACGTGGTGGAGGGAGTGAATATTGAAGTTGGTGGAGAGACTGAGTGTTGAATGTAGTGGAGGGAGTGCGCATTGAAGGTGGTGGAGGGAGTGCATGTTGAAGGTGGTGGACGGAGACTGTTGAAGGAGGTGGAGGGAGTGAGTGTTGAATGTGGTGGAGGGGAATGTTGAAGCTGGTGGAGCGAGTGAACGTTGAAGGTGGCGGACGGAGTCAATGTTGAGGTTGGTGGAGGGAGTGAATGTTGAAGGTGGGGGTGCGAGTGCATGTTGAAATTGGTGGAGGGAGTGAGTACTGAAGTTGGGGGTGGGAGGGAATGTTGAAGGTGGTGGAGCGAGTGAGTGTTGACGGTTTTGGAGGGAGTGAATGTTGAAGTTGGTGGAGGGACCGAATGTTCAAGGTGGTGGAGGGAGTGAATATTGAAGGTGGTTAAGGGAGTGAGTGTTGAAGGTGGTGGAGGGAGTGATGTTAAAGTTCGTGGTGGGAGTCAATGTTGAAGGTGGTGGAGAGGGTGAATGTTGAACGTGGCGGAGGGAGTGAATGTTGAAGGTGGTGGAGGGAGTGAGTGTTGAAGGTGTTCGAGGGAGTGAGTATTGTAGGTGGTGGAGGGAGTGAATGTTGAAGGTGGGGGAGGGAATGAATGTTGAATTTGGCGGAGGGCGTGAGTGTTGAAGGTGGTGGAGGGATTGAGTGTTGTAGTTGGGGTGGGAGTGAATTTTGAAGATGGGGGACGGAGTGAGTGTTGAATGTGGGGGAGGGATGAGTTTTGAAGGTGCGGGAGAGACTGAATGTTGTAGGTGGTGGAGGGAGTGAATATTGACGTTGCTGGAGTGACTGAGTGTTGAAGGTGGCGGAGTGAGTGAGTGTTGAAGGTGGCGGAGGGAGTGAGTGTTGAAGGTGGAGGAGTGAGTGAATATTGACGTTGGTGGAGGGACTGAGTGTTGAAGGTGGCGGAGTGAGTGAGTGTTGAAGGTGGCGTAGTGAGTGAGTGTTGAAGGTGGTGGAGGGAGTGCATGTTGAAGGTGGTGGAGGGAGTGATTGTTGAAGTTGGAGGATGGAGAGTGTTGAAGGAGGTGGAGGGATTGAATGTTGAAGCTGGTGGAGCGAGTGAACGTTGAATGTGGCGGAGGTAGTGAATGTTGAAGTTGGTGGAGGGAGTGAATGTTGAAGTTTGGTGGTGGGAGTGAGTGTTGAATATGGGTGTGGAGTGAATGTTGAAGGTGGTGGAGGGAGTGAGTGTTGAAGGTGGTGGAGCGAGTGAGTGTTGAAGGTGTTGGAGGTTGTGAGTGTTGAAGTTGGTGGAGGGTGTGAGTGTTGAACGTGGTGGAGGGAGTGAATGTTGAAGGTGGTGGAGGGACTGAATGTTGAATTCGGTGGATGGAGTGAATGTTGAAGTTGGTGGAGGGAGTGAGTGTTGAAGGTTGTGGAGGGAGTGAGTTTTGAAGTAGTTGCAGGCAGTGACTGTTGAATTTGGTGGAGGGAGTGAGTGTTGAAGTTGGTGGAGGGAGCGAGTGTTGAAGGTGGTGGACGGAGAGTGTTGAAGGTGGTGGAGGCAGTGAATGTTGAAGGTGGTGGAGGGAGTGAATGTTGATGGTGGTGGAGGGAGTGAATGTTGAAGGTTGGGGTGAGAGTGAGTGTTGAACGTGGTGGAGGGAGTGAGTGTTGAAGTTGGTGGAGGGAGTGAATGTTGAAGGTGGTGGAGGGAGTGAGTGTTGAATGTGGTGGAGGGAGTGAATATTGAAGTTGGTGGAGAGACTGAGTGTTGAATGTAGTGGAGGGAGTGCGTGTTGAAGGTGGTGGACGGAGAGTGTTGAAGGAGGTGGAGGGAGTGAGTGTTGAATGTGGTGGAGGGGAATGTTGAAGCTGGTGGAGCGAGTGAACGTTGAAGGTGGCGGACGGAGTCAATGTTTAGGTTGGTGGAGGGTGTGAATTTTGAAGGTGGGGGTGCGAGTGAATGTTGAAGTTGATGGAGGGAGTGAGTACTGAAGTTAGGGGTGGGAGGGAATGCTGAAGGTGGTGGAGGGAGTGAGTGTTGAAGGTGGTGGAGGGAGTGAATGTTGAAGGTGGGGGAGGGAATGAATTTTGAAGGTGGTGGAGGGAGTGAATATTGAATGTCGGGGAGGGAGTGAATGTTGAAGGTGTTGGAGGGAGTGAGTGTTGAAGGTGGTGCAGGGAGTGAGTGTTGAAGCTGGTTGAGGGAGTGAATGTTGAAGGTGGGGGAGGGAGTGAGTGTTGAAGGTGGGGGGGAGTGAGTGTTGAAGTTGGGGGTGGGTGTGAGTGCTGAAGGTGGTGGAGGGATAGAGTGTAGAAGGTGATCGATGGAGTGAATGTTGAAGGTGGTGGAGGGATTGAGTGTTGTAGTTGGGGTGGGAGTGAATTTTGAAGATGGGGGACGGAGTGAGTGTTGAATGTGGGGGAGGGAGTGAATTTTGAAGGTGTTGGAGGGAGTGAGTGTTGAAGGTGGGGGAGGGATGAGTTTTGAAGGTGCGGGAGAGACTGAGTGTTGAATGTAGTGGAGGGAGTGCGTGTTGAAGGTGGTGGAGGGAGTGCATGTTGAAGGTGGTGGACGGAGAGTGTTGAAGGAGGTGGAGGGAGTGAGTGTTGAAGGAGGTGGAGGGAGTGAGTGTTGAAGGTGTTGGAGGCAGTGAATGTTGAAGGTGGTGGAGGGAGTTAATATTGACGTTGGTGGAGTGACTGAGTGTTGAAGGTGGCGGAGTGAGTGAGTGTTGAAGGTGGTGTAGGGAGTGAGTGTTTAAGGTGGTGGAGTGAGTGAATATTGACGTTGGTGGAGGGACTGAGTGTTGAAGGTGGCGGAGTGAGTTAGTGTTGAAGGTGGCGGAGTGAGTGAGTGTTGAAGGTGGTGGAGGGAGTGCATGTTGAAGGTGGTGGAGGGAGTGAGTGTTGAAGGTGGCGGAGTGAGTTAGTGTTGAAGGAGGTTGAGGGATTGAATGTTGAAGCTAGTGGAGCGAGTGAACATTGAATGTGGCGGAGGTAGTGAATGTTGACGTTGGTGGAGGGAGTGAATGTTGAAGTTTGGTGGTGGGAGTGAGTGTTGAATATGGGTGTGGAGTGAATGTTGAAGGTGGTGGAGGGAGTGAGTGTTGAAGGTGGTGGAGCGAGTGAATGTTGAAGGTGTTGGAGGTTGTTAGTGTTGAAGTTGGTGGAGGGAGTGAGTGTTGAACGTGGTGGAGGGAGTGAATGTTGAAGCTGGTGGAGGGACTGAATGTTGAATTCGGTGGATGGAGTGAATGTTGAAGTTGGTGGAGGGAGTGAGTGCTGAAGGTGGTGGAGGGAGTGAGTGTAGAAGGTGATCGATGGAGTGATTGTTGAAGGTGGAGGAGGGAGTGAGTGTTGTAGTTGGGGTGGGAGTGAATTTTGAAGATGGGGGACGGAGTGAGTGTTGAATGTGGTGGAGGGAGTGAATTTTGAAGGTGTTGGAGGGAGTGAGTGTTGAAGGTGGTGGAGGGATGAGTTTTGAAGGTGGTGGAGAGTGTGAATTTTGAAGGTGGTGGAGGGAGTGAGTGTTGAAGGTGGTGGAGTGAGTGAGTGTTGAAGGTACGGAGTGAGTGAGTGTTGAAGGTGGTGGAGGTAGTGCATGTTGAAGGTGGTGGAGGGAGTGAGTGTTGAAGGTGGTGGAGGGAGTGATTGTTGAAGTTGGAGGATGGAGAGTGCTGAAGGAGGTGGAGGGATTGAATGTTGAAGCTGGTGGAGCGAGTGAACATTGAATGTGGCGGAGGTAGTGAATGTTGACGTTGGTGGAGGGAGTGAATGTTGAAGTTTGGTGGTGGGAGTGAGTGTTGAATATGGGTGTGGAGTGAATGTTGAAGGTGGTGGAGGGAGTGAGTTTTGAAGGTTTTGGAGCGAGTGAGTGTTGAAGGTGTTGGAGGTTGTTAGTGTTGAAGTTGGTGGAGGGAGTGAGTGTTGAACGTGGTGGAGGGAGTGAATGTTGAAGGTGGTGGAGGGACTGAATGTTGAATTCGGTGGATGGAGTGAATGTTGAAGTTGGTGGAGGGAGTGAGTGTTGAAGGTGGTGGAGGGAGTGAATTTTGACTGTGGTGGAGGGAGTGAGTGTTGAAGGTGGTGGAGGGAGTGAGTGTTGAAGGTGGTGGAGGGAGTGAATATTGAAGTTGGTGGAGAGACTGAGTGTTGAATGTATTGGAGGGAGTGCGTGTTAAAGGTGGTGGAGGGAGTGCATGTTGAAGGTGGTTGACGGAGAGTGTTGAAGGTGGTGGAGGGAGTGAGTGTTGAAGGTGGTGGAGGGCGTGAATGTTCAAGGTGGGGGAGCGAGTGAATGTTGAAGGTGGTGGAGGGTGTGAGTGTTGAATTTGGAGGGAGTGAATGTTGTAGGTGTGGGAGGGAGTGAATGTTGAAGGTGCTGGAGGGAGCGAATTTTGAATGTCGGGGAGGGAGTGAATGTTGAAAGTTGTGGAGGGAGTGAATGTTAAAGGTGTTGGAGGGAGTGAGTGTTGAAGGTGGTGCAGGGAGTGAGTGTTGAAGCTGGTTGAGGGAGTGAATGTTGAAGGTGGGGGAGGGAGTGAGTTTTGAAGGTGGGGGGAGTGAGTGTTGAAGTTGGGGGATGGTGTGAGTGCTGAAGGTGGTGGAGGGAGTGAGTGTAGAAGGTGATCGATGGAGTGATTGTTGAAGGTGGTGGAGGGAGTGTTTGTTGAAGGTTGGTGGTGGGAGTGATTGTTGAATATGGGTGTGGAGTGAATGTTGAAGGTGGTGGAGGGAGTGAGTGTTGAAGGAGGTGGAGCGAGTGAGTGTTGAAGGTGTTGGAGGTTTTGAGTGTTGAAGTTGGTGGAGGGAGTGAGTGTTGAACATAGTGGAGGGAGTGAATGTTGAAGGTGGTGGAGGGACTGAATGTTGAATTCGGTGGATGGAGTGAATGTTGAAGTTGGTGGAGGGAGTGAGTGTTGAAGGTGGTGGAGGGAGTGAGTGTTGAAGGAGGTGGAGGGAGTGAGTGTTGAAGTTGTTGGAGGGAGTGAGTGTTGAAGGTGTTGGAGGCAGTGAATGTTGAAGGTGGTGGAGGGAGTGAATGTTGATGGTGGTGGAGGGAGTGAATGTTGAAGGTTGGGGTGGGAGTGAGTGTTGAACGTGGTGGAGGGCGTGAGTGTTGAAGTTGGTAGAGGGAGTGAATGTTGAAGGTGGTGGAGGGAGTGAGTGTTGAATGTGGTGGTGGGAGTGAATTTTGAAGTTGGTGGAGAGACTGAGTGTTGAATGTAGTGGAGGGAGTGCGTGTTGAAGTTGGTGGAGGGAGTGCATGTTGAAGGTGGTGGACGGAGAGTGTTGAAGGTGGTGGAGGGAGTGAGTGTTGAAGGAGGTGGAGGGAGTGAGTGTTGAAGGTGGTGGAGGGAGTGAGTGTTGAAGTTGGTGGAGGCAGTGAGTGTTGAAGGTTTTGGAGCGAGTGAGTGTTGAAGGTGTTGGAGGTTGTGAGTGTTGAAGTTGGTGGTGGCAGTGAGTGTTGAACGTGTTGGAGGGAGTGAATGTTGAAGGTGGTGGAGAGACTGAATGTTGAATTCGGTGGATGGAGTGAATGTTGAAGTTGGTGGAGGGAGTGAGTGTTAAAGGTGGTGGAGGGAGTGAGTGTTGAAGGAGGTGGACGGAGAGTTTTGAAGGAGGTGGAAGGAGTGAGTGTTGAAGGAGGTGGAGGGAGTGAGTGTTGAAGGTGTTGGAGGCAGTGAATGTTGAAGGTGGTGGAGGGACTGAATGTTGATGGTGGTGGAGGGAGTGAATGTTGAAGGTTGGGGTGGGAGTGAGTGTTGAACGTGGTGGAGGGAGTGAGTGTTGAAGGTGGTGGACGGAGAGTGTTGAAGGAGGTGGAGGGAGTGAATGTTGAAGGTGGTGGACGGAGTGCATGTTGAAGGTTGTGGACGGAGACTGTTGAAGGAGGTGGAGGGAGTGAGTGTTGAATGTGGTGGAGGGGAATGTTGAAGCTGGTGGAGCGAGTGAACGTTGAAGGTGGCGGACGGAGTCAATGTTGAGGTTGGTGGAGGGAGTGAATGTTGAAGGTGGGGGTGCGAGTGAATGTTGAAGTTGGTGGAGGGAGTGAGTGTTGAAGGTTTTGGAGGGAGTGAGTGTTGAAGTTGGTGGAGGGACCGAATGTTCAATGTGGTGGAGGGAGTGAATGTTAAAGTTCGTGGTGGGAGTCAATGTTGAAGGTGGTGGAGAGGGTGAATGTTGAACGTGGCGGAGTGAGTGAGTGTTGAAGGTGGTGGAGGGAGTGCATGTTGAAGGTGTTCGAGGGATTGAGTGTTGAAGGTGGTGGAGGGAGTGATTGTTGAAGTTGGAGGATGGAGAGAGTTGAAGGAGGTGGAGGGATTGAATGTTGAAGCTGGTGGAGCGAGTGAACGTTGAATGTGGCGGAGGTAGTGAATGTTGAAGTTGGTGGAGGGAGTGAATGTTGAAGGTTGGGGTGGGAGTGAGTGTTGAACGTGGTGGAGGGAGTGAGTGTTGAATGTGGTAGAGGGAGTGAATGTTGAAGGTGGTGGAGGGACTGAATGTTGAATTCTTTGGATGGACTGAATGTTGAAGTTGGTGGAGGGAGTGAGTGTTGAAGGTGGTGGAGGGAGTGAGTGTTGAAGGAGGTGGAGGGAGTGAGTGTTGAAGGTGTTGGAGGCAGTGAATGTTGAAGGTGGTGGAGGGAGTGAATGTTGATGGTGGTGGAGGGAGTGAATGTTGAAGGTTGGGGTGGGAGTGAGTGTTGAACGTGGTGGAGGGAGTGAGTGTTGAAGTTGGTGGAGGGACTGAATGTTGAAGGTGGTGGAGGGAGTGAGTGTTGAATGTGGTGGAGGGAGTGAATATTGAAGTTGGTGGAGCGACTGAGTGTTGAATGTAGTGGAGGGAGTGCGTGTTGAAGGTGGTGGAGGGAGTGCATGTTGAAGGTGGTGGACGGAGAGTGTTGAAGGAGGTGGAGGGAGTAAGTGTTGAAGGAGGTGGAGGGAGTGAGTGTTGAAGGTGTTGGAGGCAGTGAATGTTGAAGGTAGTGGAGGGAGTGAATGTTGATGGTTGTAGAGGGAGTGAATGTTGAAGGTTGGGGTGGGAGTGAGTGTTGAACGTGGTGGAGGGAGTGAATATTGAAGTTGGTGGAGAGACTGAGTGTTGAATGTAGTGGAGGGAGTGCGTGTTGAAATTGGTGGAGGGAGTTAGTGTTGAAGGTGGTGGAGGGAGTGAGTGTTGAATGTGGTGGAGGGGAATGTTGAAGCTGGTGGAGCGAGTGAACGTTGAAGGTGGCGGACGGAGTCAATGTTTAGGTTGGTGGAGGGTGTGAATGTTGAAGGTGGGGGTGCGAGTGAATGTTGAAGTTGATGGAGGGAGTGAGTACTGAAGTTAGGGGTGGGGGGGAATGCTGAAGGTGGTGGACGGAGTGAGTGTTGAAGGTGGGGGAGGGAATGAATGTTGAAGTTGGTGGAGGGCGTGAGTGTTGAAGGTGGTGGAGGGAGTGAGTGTTGAAGGTGGTGGAGGGAGTGAATGTTCAAGGTGGGGGAGCGAGTGAATGTTGAAGGCAGTGGAGGGAGTGAGTGTTGAAGGTGGTGGAGGGAGTGAGTGTTGTATTTGGAGGGAGTGAATGTTGTAGGTGTGGGAGGGAGTGAATGTTGAAGGTGCTGGAGGGAGTGAATGTTGAATGTCGGGGAGGGAGTGAATGTTGAAAGTGGTGGAGGGAGTGAATGTTGAAGGTGTTGGAGGGAGTGACTGTTGAAGGTGGTGCAGGGAGTGAGTGTTGAAGCTGGTTGAGGGAGTGAATGTTGAAGGTGGGGGAGGGAATGAGTGTTGAAGGTGGGG
The DNA here is from genome assembly GCA_026770705.1 of Isurus oxyrinchus. Lineage (NCBI taxonomy): Eukaryota > Metazoa > Chordata > Chondrichthyes > Lamniformes > Lamnidae > Isurus > Isurus oxyrinchus. The sequence goes on along the minus strand of JANJGN010001392.1, from coordinate 94,841 downwards.
CGGAGTGAGTGTTGAAGTTGGGGGTGGGTGTGAGTGCTGAAGGTGGTGGAGGGATAGAGTGTAGAAGGTGATCGATGGAGTGAATGTTGAAGGTGGTGGAGGGATTGAGTGTTGTAGTTGGGGTGGGAGTGAATTTTGAAGATGGGGGACGGAGTGAGTGTTGAATGTGGGGGAGGGAGTGAATTTTGAAGGTGTTGGAGGGAGTGAGTGTTGAAGGTGGGGGAGGGATGAGTTTTGAAGGTGCGGGAGAGACTGAGTGTTGAATGTAGTGGAGGGAGTGCGTGTTGAAGGTGGTGGAGGGAGTGCATGTTGAAGGTGGTGGACGGAGAGTGTTGAAGGAGGTGGAGGGAGTGAGTGTTGAAGGAGGTGGAGGGAGTGAGTGTTGAAGGTGTTGGAGGCAGTGAATGTTGAAGGTGGTGGAGGGAGTGAATATTGACGTTGGTGGAGTGACTGAGTGTTGAAGGTGGCGGAGTGAGTGAGTGTTGAAGGTGGTGTAGGGAGTGAGTGTTTAAGGTGGTGGAGTGAGTGAATATTGACGTTGGTGGAGGGACTGAGTGTTGAAGGTGGCGGAGTGAGTTAGTGTTGAAGGTGGCGCAGTGAGTGAGTGTTGAAGGTGGTGGAGGGAGTGCATGTTGAAGGTGGTGGAGGGAGTGAGTGTTGAAGGTGGTGGAGGGAGTGATTGTTGAAGTTGGAGGATGGAGAGTGTTGAAGGAGGTGGAGGGATTGAATGTTGAAGCTAGTGGAGCGAGTGAACATTGAATGTGGCGGAGGTAGTGAATGTTGACGTTGGTGGAGGGAGTGAATGTTGAAGTTTGGTGGTGGGAGTGAGTGTTGAATATGGGTGTGGAGTGAATGTTGAAGGTGGTGGAGGGAGTGAGTGTTGAAGGTGGTGGAGCGAGTGAATGTTGAAGGTGTTGGAGGTTGTTAGTGTTGAAGTTGGTGGAGGGAGTGAGTGTTGAACGTGGTGGAGGGAGTGAATGTTGAAGGTGGTGGAGGGACTGAATGTTGAATTCGGTGGATGGAGTGAATGTTGAAGTTGGTGGAGGGAGTGAGTGCTGAAGGTGGTGGAGGGAGTGAGTGTAGAAGGTGATCGATGGAGTGATTGTTGAAGGTGGTGGAGGGATTGAGTGTTGTAGTTGGGGTGGGAGTGAATTTTGAAGATGGGGGACGGAGTGAGTGTTGAATGTGGTGGAGGGAGTGAATTTTGAAGGTGTCGGAGGGAGTGAGTGTTGAAGGTGGTGGAGGGATGAGTTTTGAAGGTGGTGGAGAGTGTGAATTTTGAAGGTGGTGGAGGGAGTGAGTGTTGAAGGTGGTGGAGTGAGTGAGTGTTGAAGGTGGCGGAGTGAGTGAGTGTTGAAGGTGGTGGAGGTAGTGCATGTTGAAGGTGGTGGAGGGAGTGAGTGTTGAAGGTGGTGGAGGGAGTGAGTGTTGAATTTGGAGGGAGTGAATGTTGTAGGTGTGGGAGGGAGTGAATGTTGAAGGTGCTGGAGGGAGCGAATTTTCAATGTCGGGGAGGGAGTGAATGTTGAAAGTTGTGGAGGGAGTGAATGTTAAAGGTGTTGGAGGGAGTGAGTGTTGAAGGTGGTGCAGGGAGTGAGTGTTGAAGCTGGTTGAGGGAGTGAATGTTGAAGGTGGGGGAGGGAGTGAGTTTTGAAGGTGGGGGGAGTGAGTGTTGAAGTTGGGGGATGGTGTGAGTGCTGAAGGTGGTGGAGGGAGTGAGTGTAGAAGGTGATCGATGGAGTGATTGTTGAAGGTGGTGGAGGGATTGAGTGTTGTAGTTGGGGTGGGAGTGAATTTTGAAGATGGGGGACGGAGTGAGTGTTGAATGTGGGGGAGGGAGTGAATTTTGAAGGTGTCGGAGGGAGTGAGTGTTGAAGGTGGGGGAGGGATGAGTTTTGAAGGTGCGGGAGAGAGTGAATGTTGAAGGTGGTGGAGGGAGTGAATATTGACGTTGGTGGAGTGACTGAGTGTTGAAGGTGGCGGAGTGAGTGAGTGTTGAAGGTGTTGGAGGGAGTGAGTGTTGAAGGTGGTGGAGTGAGTGAATACTGACGTTGGTGGAGGGACTGAGTGTTGAAGGTGGCGGAGTGAGTGAGTGTTGAAGTTGGTGGAGGGAGTGCATGTTGAAGGTGGTGGAGGGAGTGATTGTTGAAGTTGGAGGATGGAAAGTGCTGAAGGAGGTGCAGGGATTGAATGTTGAAGCTGGTGGAGCGAGTGAACATTGAATGTGGCGGAGGTAGTGAATGTTGAAGTTGGTGGAGGGTGTGAATGTTGAAGTTTGGTGGTGGGAATGAGTGTTGAATATGGGTGTGGAGTGAATGATGAAGGTGGTGGAGGGAGTGAGTGTTGAAGGTTTTGGAGCAAGTGAGTGTTGAAGGTGTTGGAGGTTGTTAGTGTTGAAGTTGGTGGAGGGAGTGATTGTTGAAGGAGGTGGAGGGAGTGAGTGTTGAAGGTGTTGGAGGCAGTGAATGTTGCAGGTGGTGGTGGGAGTGAATGTTGATGGTGGTGGAGGGAGTGAATGTTGAAGGTTGGGGTGGGAGTGAGTGTTGAACGTGGTGGAGGGAGTGAATATTGAAGTTGGTGGAGAGACTGAGTGTTGAATGTAGTGGAGGGAGTGCGTGTTGAAGGTGGTGGACGGAGTGCATGTTGAAAGTGGTGGACGGAGAGTGTTGAAGGAGGTGGAGGGAGTGAGTGTTGAATGTGGTGGAGGGGAATGTTGAAGCTGGTGGAGCGAGTGAACGTTGAAGGTGGCGGACGGAGTCAATGTTGAGGTTGGTGGAGGGAGTGAATGTTGAAGGTGGGGGTGCGAGTGAATGTTGAAGTTGGTGGAGGGAGTGAGTGCTGAAGTTGGGGGTGGGAGGGAATGTTGAACGTGGTGGAGCGAGTGAGTGTTGAAGGTGTTGGAGGGAGTGAGTGTTGATTTTGGTGGAGGGACCGAATGTTCAAGCTGGTGGAGGGAGTGAATGTTGAAGGTGGTGGAGGGAGTGAGTGTTAAAGTTCGTGGTGGGAGTCAATGTTGAAGGTGGTGGAGAGGGTGAATGTTGAACGTGGCGGAGGGAGTGAATGTTGAAGGTGGTGGAGGGAGTGAGTGTTGTATTTGGAGAGAGTGAATGTTGTAGGTTTGGGAGGAAGTGAATGTTGAAGGTGCTGGAGGGAGTGAATGTTGAACGTCGGGGAGGGAGTGAATGTTGAAAGTGGTGGATGGAGTGCGTGTTGAAGGTGGTGCAGGGAGTGAGTGTTGAAGCTGGTTGAGGGAGTGAATGTTGAAGGTGGGGGATGGAGTGAGTGTTAAAGGTGGGGGGGAGTGAGTGCTGAAGGTGGGGGGGAGTGAGTGTTGAAGTTGGGGGAGGGTGTGAGTGCTGAAGGTGGTGGAGGAAGTGAGTGTAGAAGGTGATCGATGGAGTGAATGTTGAAGGTGGTGGAGGGATTGAGTGTTTTAGTTGGGGTGGGAGTGAATTTTGAAGATGGGGGACGGAGTGAGTGTTGAATGTGGGGGAGGGAGTGAATTTTGAAGGTTTTGGAGGGAGTGAGTGTTGAAGGTGGGGGAGGGATGAGTTTTGAAGGTGGTGGAGGGAGTGATTGTTGTACGTAGGGGAGGGAGTGAATTTTGAAGGTGATGGAGGGAGTGAGTGATGAAGGTCATGGAGGGAGTGAATGTTGAAGGTGGGGGAGGGATGAGTGGTGAAGGTCGGGGAGGAAGTGAATGTTGAACGGGGTGGAGAGTGTGTGTGTTGAAGCTGGGTGACGGAGTGAATGTTGAAGGTGGTGGAGGGAGTGAATGTTGAAGGTGGTGGAGGTACTGCGTGTTGAAGGTGGTGGAGTGAGTGAGTGTTGAAGGTGGTGGAGTGAGTGAGTGTTGAAGGTGGTGGAGTGAGTGAGTGTTGAAGGTGGGGGTGTGAGTGAATGTTGAAGGTGGTGGAGGGAGTGTGTGTTGAAGGTCGTGGAGTGAGTGAGTGTTGAAGGTGGTGGGGGGAGTGCATGTTAAAGGTGATGGAGGGAATGAGTTTGAAGTTTGTGGTGGGAGTGAATGTTGAAGCTGTTGGAGGGACTGAGTGTTGAAGGTGGTGGAGGGAGTGAATTTTGAATGTGGTGGAGAGAATGAATGTTGAAGGTGGTGGTGGGAGTGAGTGTTGAAGGTGGTGGAGGGAGTGAATGTTGAAGGTGGTGGAGGGATTGAGTGTTGAAGGTGGTGGAGGGAGTGAATGTTGTAGGTACGGGAGAGAGTGAATGTTGAAGTTGTTGTAGGGAGTGAATTTTGAAGATGGAGGATGGAGTGAATGTTGAAGGTCGGGGAGTGTGTGAATGTTAAAGGTGCTGGAGGCATTGTGTGTTGAAGGTGGTGGGGGGAGTGAGTGTGGAAGGTGGTGGAGGACGTGAATGATGAACGTGGTTGAGTGAGTGAGTGTTGAAGGTGGGGGATGGAGTGAATGCTTAAAGTGGTGGAGGGAGTGATTGTTGAAGGTTGGGGAGGGAATGAATTTTGAATGTGATGGGGGGAGTGAGTGTTGAAGGTGGGGGAGGGAGTGAGTGTTGAAGATGGTGGACGGAGTGAATGTTGAAGGTGGGGGAGGGAATGAGTGTTGAAGTTGTTGGAGGCAGTGAATGTTGAATTTGGTGGAGAGGCTGAATGTTGAAGGTGGTGGATGGAGTGAGATCTGAAGGTCGTGGAGGGAGTGAGTATTGAAGGTGGTGGAGTGGGTGAGTGCTGAAGGTGGTGGAGGGAGTGAATGTTGAAGGTGGTGGAGGGAGTGAATGTTGAAAGTGGTGGAGTGTGTGAGTGTTGAAGATGGAGGAGGGAGTGAGTGTTGACCGTGGTGGAGGGAGTGAGTATTGAAGGTGGTGGAGGGAGTGAATGTTGAAGGTGGTTAAGGGAGTGAGTGTTGAAGGTCATGGAGGGAGTGAGTGTTGAAGTTCTTGGTGGGAGTGAATGTTGAAGGTGGTGGAGGGAGTGAGTGTTGAAGGTGGTGGAGGGAGTGAGTATTGAAGTTGGTGGAGGGAGTGAATGTTGAAGGTGGGGGAGGGAGTGAATGTTGAAGGTGGTGGAGGGAGTGAGTGTTGAAGGTGGTGGAGGGAGTGAGTGTTGAAGGTGGTGGAGGGAGTGAGTGTTGAAGGTGTTGGAGCGAGTGAGTGTTGAAGGTGTTGGAGGTTGTGAGGGTTGAATTTGGTGGAGGGTTTGAGTGTTGAATTTGGTGGAGGGAGTGAATGTTGATGGTGCTGGAGGGAGTGAATGTTGAAGGTTGGGGTGGGAGTGAGTGTTGAAGGTGTTGGATGGAGTGAGTGTTGAAGTTGGTTGAGAGGACTGAATGATGAAGTTGGTGGAGGGAGTGAGTGTTGAAGGTGGTGGAGGGAGTGAGTGTTGAAGGTGGTGGAGGGAGTGAGTGTTGAAGGTGGTGGAGGGAGTGAGTGTTGAAGATGGTGGAGGGAGTGAGTGTAGTAGCTGATCGATGGAGTGAGTGTTGAAGGTGGTGGTGGGAGTGAATATTGAAAGTGGTGGTGTGAGTGAATGTTGAAGGTGGTGGAGGGAGTGAGTGTTGAAGTTGGTGGAGGGAGTGAGTTTAGAAGCTGATCGATGGAGTGAATGTTGAAGATGGTGGAGGGAGTGAATGTTGAAGGTGGGGGAGGGAGTGAATGTGGAAGGTGATGGAGGGAGTGAGTGTTGAAGATGGAGGAGGGAGTGAATGTTGTAGTTGGAGGGAGTGAATGTTGTAGGTGGGGGAGCGAGTGCATGTTGAAGGTGGTGGAGGGAGTCAATGTTGAAGGTGGGGGAAGGAGTGAATGTTGAAGGTGTTGGAAGGAGTGAGTCTTTAACGTTGTGGAGGGAGTGAGTGTTGAAGGTGATGGATTGAGTGAATGTTGAAGGTGGTGGAGGGAGTGAGTGTTGAAGGTGGTGGAGGGAGTGAATGTTGTAGGTGGGGGAGGGAGTGTATGTTGAAGGTGTTGTTTGGAGTGAATTTTGAAGATGGAGGATGGAGTGAAAGTTGAAGGTCTGGGAGGGAGTGAATGTTGAAGGTGCTGGAGGGATTGTGTGTTGAAGGTGGTGGGGGGAGTGAGTGTGGAAGGTGGTGGAGGACGTGAATGATGAACGTGGTTGAGTGAGTGAGTGTTGAAGGTGGGGGATGGAGTAAATGTTGAAGGTCGGGGACGGAGTGAATGTTGAAGGTGGTGGAGGGAGTGATTGTAGAAGGTGGTGGAGGGAGTGAATGTTGAAGGTGGTGGACGGAGTGAATGTTGAAGGTGGGGGAGGGAGTGAATGTTGAAGGTGGTGGAGGGAGTGAATGTTGAAGTTGTTGGAGGCAGTGAGTGTTGAAGGTGGTGGACGGAGTGAATGTTGAAGGTGGGGGAGGGAGTGAATGTTGAAGGTGGTGGAGGGAGTGAGTGTTGAAGGTGGTGGACGGAGTGAATGTTGAAGGTGGGGGAGGGAGTGAATGTTGAAGGTGGTGGAGGGAGTGAATGTTGAAGTTGTTGGAGGCAGTGAGTGTTGAATTTGGTGGAGAGGCTGAATGTTGAAGGTGGTGGATGGAGTGAATGTTGAAGTTGGAGGGAGTGAATGTTGAAGGTGGTGGAGTGAGTGAGATCTGAAGGTGGTGGAGGGAGTGACTGTTGAAGGTGGTGGAGTGAGTGAGTGCTGAATGTGGTGGAGGGAGTGAATGTTGAAGGTGCTGGCGGGAGTGAATGTTGAAGATGGTGGAGGGAGTGATTGTTGACAGTGGTGGAGGGAGTGAGTATTGAATTTGCTTGAGGGAGTGAATGTTGAAGATGGTGGAGGGAATGATTGTTGACAGTGGTGGAGGGAGTGAGTATTGAATTTGCTTGAGGGAGTGAATGTTGAAGGTGGGGGTGGGTGTGAGTGTTGTAGATATAGGAGGGTGTGAATGTTGAAGGTGGTGGAGGAAGTGAGTGTTGAAGGTGGTGGAGGGAGTGAGTGTTGCAGGTGTTGGAGGGAGTTAATGTTGAAGGTGGTGGAGGGAGTGAATTTTGAAGGTTGTGGAGGGAGTGAGTGTTGAAGGTGATGGAGGGAGTCAATTTTGAAGCTGTGTGATGGAGTGAATGTTGAATGTGGTGTAGGGAGTGAATGTTGAAGGTGGGGTAGAGAGAGAGTGTTGAAGGTGGTGGAGGGAGTGAATGTTGAAGTTGGTGGAGGGAGTGAGTGTTGAAGGTGGTGGAGGGAGTGAGTGTTGAAGGTGGTGGCGGGAGTGAATGTTGAAGGTGGTGGAGGGAGTGAGTGTTGAAGTTGGTGGAGGGAGTGAATGTTGAAGGTGGAGAAGGGAGTGAATGTTGAAGGTGGAGGAGGGAGTGCACGTTTAAAGTGGTGGAGGGTGTGACTGTTGAAGATGGTGGAGGGACTGAGTGTTGAAGTTCTTGGTGGGAGTGAATGTTGAAGGTGGTGGAGAGGGTGATTTTTGAAGGTGGTGGAGGGAATGAATGTTGAAGGTGGTGGAGGGAGTGAGTGTTGATGGTAGTGGAGGGAGTGAGTATTGAAGTTGGTGGAGGGAGTGAATGTTGAAGGTGGGGGAGGGAGTGAATGTTGAAGGTGGTGGAGGGAGTGAGTGGTGAAGGTGGTGGAGGGAGTGAGTGTTGAAGTTGGAGGGAGTGAATGTTAAAGGTGGAGAAGGGAGTGAATGTTGAAGGTGGAGGAGGGAGTGAACGTTTAAAGTGGTGGAGGGTGTGACTGTTGAAGGTGCTGGAGGGAGTGAGTGTTGAAGGTGGTGGAGGGAGTAATTGTAGAAGCTGATCGATGGAGTGAGTGTTGAAGGTGGTGGAGGGAGTGAATGTTGAAAGTGGTGGAGGGAGTGAATTTTGAAGTTGGTGGAGGGAGTGAGTTTTGAAGGTGGTGGAGGTAGAGATTTTTGAAGGTGGTGGAGGGAGTGAGTGTTGAACGTGGTGGAGGGTGTGAATGTTGAAGTTGGTGGACGGAGAGAGTGTTGAAGGTGGTGGAGGGAGTGAGTGTTGAAGGTTGGGGAGGGTGTGCGTGTTGAAGGTGGGTGCTGGAGTGAATGTTGAAGGTGGTGGAAGGAGTGAGTGTTGAAGTTGGTGGAGGGTGTGAATGTTGAAGGTGGGGGAGGGAGTGAGTGTTGAAGGTGGGGGAGGGAGTGAATGTTGAAGGTGTTGGAGGGAGTGAGTGTTGAAGTTGGAGGAGGGAGTGAGTGCTAAAGGTCATAGAGGGAGAGAGTGTAGATGGTGATCGATGGATTGAATGTTGAACATGGTGAAGGGAGTGAGTGTGGAAGGTTCGGGAGGGAATGAATTTTGAATGTGATGGAGGGAGTGAGTGTTGAAGGTGGTGGAGGGAGCGAATGTCGTATGTTGGGTAGGGAGTGAATGTTGAAGGTGGTGGAGGGAGTGACTGTTGAAGGTGGTGGAGGTTGTGAATGTTGAAGGTGGTGGAGTGATTGACTGTTGAATGTGTTGGAGGGAGTGAGTGTTGAATGGGGTGGAGGGAGTGAGTGTTGAAGGTGTTGGAGGGAGTGAATGTTGTAGTTGGGGGAGGGAGTGAATGTTGAAGGTGGTGGAGGGACTAAATGTTGAAGGTGGTGGAGGGAGTGAGTGTTGAAGGTGGTGGAGGGAGTGAATGTTGAAAGTGGTGGATGGAGTGAATGTTGAATGTGGAGGTGTGAGTGAGTGGTAAAGGTGGTGGAGGGTGTGAGTGTAGAAGGTGATGGATGGAGTGAGTGTTGAAGAATGTGGAGGGAGTAAGTTTTGAAGTTGTTGGAGGGAGCGAGTGTTGAAGGCAGTGGAGGGAGTGAATGTTGAAGGTGATGGAGGGAGTGATTGTTGAAGGTTGTGGAGGGAGTGAGTTTTGAATGTGCTTGAGGGAGTAAATGTTGAAGGTGGGGGTTGGAGTGAGTGTTGAAGGTGTGGGAGGGATTGAATGTTGAAGGTGGGGTAGGGAGTGAATGCTGAAGGTGGTGGAGGGAGTGACTTTTGAAGGTGGTGGAGGGTGTGAATGTTCAAGGTGGTGGAGGGAGTGAATGTTGAAGGTGGTGGAGGGAGTGAGTGTTGAAGTTGGAGGGAGTGAATGTTGTAGGTGGGGGTGGAAGTGAATGTTGAAGGTGGCGGAGGGAGTGAATGTTGAAGGTGGGGGAGGGAGTGAATGTTGAAACTGGTGGAGGCAGTGAATGTTGAAGGTGGTGGAGGGAGTGAGTGTTGAAAGTGGTGGAGGGAGTGAATTTTGAAGTTGGTTGTGGGAGTGAGTGTTGAAGGTGGTGGAGGGAGAGAATGTTGAAGGTTGTGGAGGGAGTGAATGTGGAACGTGGTGGACGGTTTGAATGTTGAAGGTGGTGGAGTGTGTGATTGTTGAAGTTGGTTGAGGGAGTGAGTGTTGAAGGTGGTGGCGGGAGTGATTGTTGAAGGTGGGGGAGGGTGTGAGTGTTGAATGTGGTGGAGGGTGTGAATGTTGAAGGTGGGGGAGGGAGTGAGTGTTGAAGGTGTTGGAGGGAGTGAGTGTTGAAGTTGGAGGAGGGAGTGAGAGCTAAATGTCATAGAGGGAGAGAGGGTAGAAGATGATCGATGGAGTGAATGTTGAAGGTGATGGAGGGAGTGAATGTTGTAGGTGGGGTAGGGAGTGAATGTTGAAGGTGGTGGAGCGAGTGACTGTTGAAGGTGGTGGCGGGTGTGAATGTTGAAGGCGGTGGAGGGATTGAGTGTTGAATGTGTTGGAGGGACTGAGTGTTGAACGTGGTTGAGGGAGTGAGTGTTGAAGGTGTTGGAGGGAGTGAATGTTGTAGTTGGGGGAGGGAGTGAATGTTGAAGGTGGTGGAGGGAGCGAATGTTGAAGATGGAGGACGGTGTGAATGTTGAAGGTGGTGGAGAGAGTGAATGTTGAAGCTGGTGGATGGAGTGAAAGTTGAGGGTTGTGGAGGGAGTGAATGTTGAATGTGGTGGAGGGAGTGAATGTTGAAGGTGTTGGAGGGAGTGTTTGTTGAGGATGGTGGAGGGAGTGAGTATTGAAGGTGGTGGTGGGTGTGAGTGTTGAAGATGGTGGAGGGAATGAATGTTGAAGTTGATGAAGAGAGTGAGTGTTGAAGATGGTGGATGGATTGAATGTTGAAGGTGGGGGAGTGGGTGAGTGTTGAAGTTGGTGGAGGGATTGAATGTTGAAGGTGGTGGAGCGTGTGATTGTTGAAGTTGGTCGAGGGAGTGAGTGTTGAAGGTGGTGGCGGGAGTGATTGTTGAAGGTGTGGGAGGGTGTGATGTTGAAAGTGGGGGTTGGAGTGAATGTTGAAGGTGGTGGAGGGAGTGAGTGTTGAAGGTGATCAATGGAGTGAGTGTTGAAGGTTTTGGAGGGAGTAATTGTTGAAGGTGGTGGAGGGAGTGAGTGTTGAATGTGGTGGAGGGTGTGAATGTTGAAGGTGGGGGAGGGAGTGAGTGTTGAAGGTGTTGGAGGGAGTGAGAGCTAAATGTCATAGAGGGAGAGAGAGTAGAAGGTGATCGATGGAGTGAATGTTGAAGGTGGTGAAGGGAGTGAGTGTGGTAGATGGGGGAGGGAATGAATTTTGAATGTGATGGAGGGAGTGAGTGTTGAATGTGGTGGAGGGAGTGAATGTTGTAGGTGGGGTAGGGAGTGAATGTTGAAGGTGGTGGAGCGAGTGACTGTTGAAGGTGGTGGAGGGTGTGAATGTTGAAGGTGGTGGAGGGATTGAGTGTTGAATGTGTTGGAGGGACTGAGTGTTGAACGTGATGGAGGGTGTGAGTGTTGAACGGGGTGGAGGGAGTGAGTGTTGAAGGTGTTGGAGGGAGTGAATATTGCAGTTGGGGGAGGGAGTGAATGTTGAAGGTGGTGGAGGGAGCGAATGTTGAAGTTGGTGGATGGAGTGAAAGTTGAGGGTTGTGGAGGGAGTGAATGTTGAATGTGGTGGAGGGAGTGAATGTTCAAGGATGTGGAGGGAGTGAGTTTTGAAGGTGCTTGAGGGAGTAAATGCTGAAGTTGGGGGAGGGAGTGAGTGTTGAAGGTGGTGGAGGGAGTGAGTGTTGAAGGTGGTGGAGGGTGTGAATGTTGAAGGTGGTGGAGGGATTGAGTTTTGAACGGGGTGGAGGAAGTGAGTGTTGAAAGTGTTGGAGGGAGTGAATGTCGAAGTTGGGGGAGGGAGTGAATGTTCAAGGTGGTGGAGGGAGTGAGTGTTGAAGGTGGTGGAGGGAGTGAGTGTTGAAGGTGGTGGAGGGAGTGAGTGTTGAAGTTGGAGGAAGTGAATGTTGAAGGTGGGGAAGGGAGTGAATGTTGAAAGTGGTGGAGATAATGAGTTTTGAACGTGGTGGAGGGACTGAGTGTAGAAGCTGATCGATGGAGTGGGTGTTGAAGGTTGTGGAGCGAGTGAATATTGAAGGTGGAGGAGGGAGTGAGTGTTGAATGTGGTGGAGTGAGTGAGTGTTGAAAGTGGTGGAGGGAGTGAATTTGGAAGGTGGAGGAGTGAGTGAGTTCTAAAGATGGTGGAGGTTGGGAGTGTAGAAGGTGATCGATGGAGTGAGTGTTGAAGAATGTGGAGGGAGTGAATGTTGAAGGTGGAGGAGGGAGTGAGTGTTGGACGTGGTGGAGGGTGTGAATGTTGAAGGTGATGGAGGTAGTGAGTGTTGAAGGTGGTGGAGGGAGTGAGTTTTGAAGGTGCTTGAGGGAGTAAATGCTGAATGTGGGGGATGGAGTGAGTGTTGAAGGTGGTGTAGGGAGTGAGTGTTGAAAGTGGTGGAGGGAGTGAATGTTGAAGGTGTAGGAGTGAGTGAGGGCTAAGGGTGGTGGAGGGTGTGAGTGTAGAAGGTGATCGATGGAGTGAGTGTTGAAGAATGTGGAGGGAGTGAGTGTTGAAGTTGGTGGAGGGTGTGAATGTTGAAGGTGATGGAGGTAGTGAGTGTTGGACGTGGTGGAGGGTGTGAATGTTGAAGTTGATGGAGTGTTGTGAGTGTTGAGGGTCGTGGAGGGAGTGAGTTTTGAAGGTGCTTGAGGGAGTAAATGCTGAAGGTGGGGGAGGGATTGAGTGTTGAACGGGGTAGAGGGTGTGAGTGTTGAAGGTGTTGGAGGGAGTGAATGTTGTCGGTGGGGTAGGGAGAGAATGTTGAAGGTGGTGGAGGCTGTGAATGTTGAACGTGGTGGAGGGAGTGAGTGTTGAAGGTGTTGGAGGGAGTGAGTGTTGAAGTTGGAGGAAGTGAATGTTGTTGGTGAGGGAGCCAGTGAATGTTGAAGTTGGTGGAGGGTTTGAATGTTGAATGTGGTTAAGGGAGTGAGTGTTGAAGGTCGTGGTGGGAGTGAATGTTGAAGATGGTGGAGGGAGTGAATGTTGAAGGTGGTGGAGGGTGTGAATGTTGAAGGTGGTGGAGGGAGTGAATGTTGAAGGTGGTGGAGGGAGTGAGTGTTGAAGGTGGTGGAGGGAGTGAGTGTTGAAATTGGATGGAGTGAATGTTGTAGGTGGGGGTGGGAGTGAATGTTGAAGGTCGTGGAGGGAGTGAATGTTGAAGTTGGTGGAGGGAATGAGTTTTGAATATGGTGGAGGGAGTGAGTGTTGAAGGTGGAGTGAGTGAATGTTGAATGTGGTTAAGGGAGTGAGTGTTGAAGGTCGTGGAGGGAGTGAGTGTTGAAGGTGGTGGAGGGAGTGAGTGTAGAAGCTGATCAATGGAGTGAGTGTTGAAGGTGGTGGAGGGAGTGAATGTTGAAGGTGGGGGAGGGAGTGAGTGTTGAAGTTGGAGGGAGTGAATGTTGTAGGTGGGGGTGGGAGTGAATGTTGAAGGTGGTGAAGGGATTGAGTGTTGAAGGTGGTGGAGGGTGTGAATGTAGAAGGTGTTGGAGAGAGTGATTGTTGAAGGTCGTGGAGGGAGTGATTGTTGCAGGTGCTTGAGGGTGTTAATGTTGAAGGTGGGGGAGGTAGTGAGTGTTGAAGATGGAGGAGGGAGTGAGTATTGAAGGTGGTGGAGGGAGTGAGTGTTGAAGATGGTGGTAGGAGTCAATGTTGAAGGTGGTGGAGGGAGTGAATGTTGAAGATGGTGGTAGGAGTCAATGTTGAAGGTGGTGGAGGGAGTGAATGTTGAAGGTGATGGAGGGAGTGAGTGTTGGACGTGGTGGAGGGAATGAATGTTGAAGTTGATGAAGAGAGTGAGTGTTGAAGATGGTGGAGGGAGTGAATGTTGAAGGTGGGGGAGGGAGTGATTGTTGAAGTTGGTGGAGGGAGTGAATGTTGAAGGTGGTGGAGGGAGTGAGTGCTAAGGGTGGTGGAGGGTGTGAGTGTAGAAGGTGATCGATGGAGTGAGTGTTGAAGAATGTGGAGGGATTAAGTGTTGAAGTTGTTGGAGGGAGTGAGTGTTGAAGGTGGTGGAGGGAGTGAGTGTTGAAGGTGGTGGAGGGAGTGAGTGTTGATGTTTCTGGTGGGAGTGAATGTTGAATTTGATGGAGTCGGTGAATGTTGAAGGTGGTGGATGGAATGAATGTTGAGGTTGGCAGGAGTGAGTGTTGAAGGTGTTGGAGGGAGTGAGTGTTGAAAGTGGTGGAGGTAGTGAGTGTGGAAGGTGGAGGAGGGAGTGAATGTTGAAGGTGTTTGAGGGAGTGAATGTTGCAGGTGGGGGATCGAGTGAATGTTGAAGGTGGTGGAGGGAGTGAGTGTTGAAGGTGGTGGAGGGAGTTAGTGTTGAAGGTGGTGGAGGGTGTGAATGTTGAAGGTGGTGGAGGGAGTGAGTGTTGAAGATGTTGGAGGGAGTGAATGTTGGTGGCGGAGGGAGTGAGTGTTGAAGGTCGTGGAGGGACTGAGTGTTGATGGTGGTGGAGGGAGTGAATGTTGGTGGTGGTCGAGGGGGTGAGTATTGACGGTGTTGGAGGGAGTGATTGTCGAAGGTGTTGGAGGGAGTGAGTGTTGCAGGTGGGGGATCGAGTGAGTGTTGAAGGTGGTGGAGGGAGCGAATGTTGAAGTTGGAAGACGGAGTGAATGTTGAATGTGGTGTAGTGACTGAATGTTGAGGGTTGGGGAGGGAGTGAATGTTCATTGCGGTGGAGGGATTTAGTGTTCAAGGTTGTGGAGGGAGTGAGTGTTGAATGTTGTGGAGGGAATGAATGTTGAAGGTGGTGGAGGGAGTGAGATTTGAAGGTGGTGGATGGAGTGAGTGTTGAAAGTGGTGGATTGAGTGGATGTTGAAGGTGGAGGAGGGAGTGAGTGCTAAAGGTGGTGGAGGGAGTAAGTGTTGAAGGTTGTGGAGGGAGTGAGTATTGAAGGTTGTGGAGGGAGTGAGTGTTGAAGGTTGTGGAGGGAGTGAGTGTTGAACGTGGCGGAGGGTCTGAATGTTGAAGGTCATGGAGGGAGCGATTTTTGAAGGTGGTGGAGTGAGTGAATGTTGAAGGTGGGAGAGGGAGTGATTGTTGAAGATGTAGGAGCGAGTGAATATTGAAGGTGGTGGCGGGAGTGAGTGTTGAAGATAGTGGTGGGAGTGAATGTTGAAGATGGTGGAGGGAGTGAATGTTGAAGGTGGGGGAGGGAGTGATTGTTGAAGTTGGTGGAAGGAGTGAGTGTGGAAGGTGGTGGAGGGTGTGAGTGTTGAAAGTGGTGGAAGGCGTGAATGTTGAAGGTGGAGGAGTGAGTGAGTGCTAAAGGTGGTGGAGAGAGTGAGTGTTGAAGGTGGTGGAGGGAGTGAGTTTTGAAGGTGCTTGATGGAGTAAATGCGGAAGATGGGGGAGGGAGTGAGTGTTGAAGGTGGGGGTGGGATTGAATGTTGAATTTGGTGGAGGGAGTGAGTGTTGAAGGTGGTGGAGGGTGTAAATTTTGAAGGTGGTGGAGGGATTGAGTGTTGAAGTTGTTGGAGGGGGTGAATGTTGTAGGTGGGGGAGGGAGTGAATGTTCAAGGTGTTGGAGGGAGTGACTTTTGAAGGTGGTGGAGGGTGTGAATGTTGAAGGTGGTGGAGTGATTTAGTGTTGAAGGTGGTGGAGGGACTGAGTGTTGAAGGTGGTGGATGGAGTGACTGTTGAAGGTGGTGGATGGAGTGAGTGTTGAAGTTGGTGGAGGGAGTGAGTGTTGAAGTTGGTGTAGGGGGTGAATGTTGAAGGTGATGGAGGTACTGAGTGTTGAAGTTGGTGTTGGGAGTGAGTTTTGAAGGTGCTTGAGGGAGTAAATGCGGAAGGTGGGGGAGGGAGTGAGTGTTGAAGTTGTTGGAGGTAGTGAATGTTGGAGGTGGGGGAGGGAGTGAATGTTGAATGTTGTGGAGGGAGTGACTGTTGAAGATGGTGGAGGGTGTGAATGTGAAGGTGGTGGAGGGAGTGACTGTTGAAGGTGGTGGATGGAGTGAGTGTTGAAGTTGGTGGAGGGAGTGAGTGTTGAAGTTGGTGTAGGGGGTGAATGTTGAAGGTGGTGGAGGGAGTGAATGTTCAAGTTGCTGGACGGAGTAAGTGTTGAAGGTGGTGGTGGGAGTGAGTGTTGAAGTTGGTGGAGGGAGTGAGTGTTGAAGTTGGTGGAGGGGGAGAATGTTGAAGGTGGTGGAATGAGTGAGTGTTGAAGGTAGTGGAGGCATTGAATGTTGAAGGTCGTGGAGGGAGTGAGTGTTGAACTTGGTGGAGGGAGTGAGTGTTGAAGGTGGTGGAGGGAGTGAATGTTGAAGGTGGTGGAGGGAGTGAATATTGAAGGTGGTGGAGGGAGTGACTGTTGAAGGTGGTGGATGGAGTGAGTGTTGAAGCTGGTGGAGGGAGTGAGTGTTGAAGTTGGTGGAGGGAGTGAATGTTGAAGTTGGTGTAGGGGGTGAATGTTGAAGGTGATGGAGGTACTGAGTGTTGAAGTTGGTGGAGGGAGTGAGTTTTGAAGTTGCTTGAGGGAGTAAATGCGGAAGGTGGGGGAGGGAGTGAGTGTTGAAGTTGTTGGAGGTAGTGAATGTTGTAGGTGGGGGAGGGAGTGAATGTTGAATGTTGTGGAGGGAGTGACTGTTGAAGATGGTGGAGGGTGTGAATGTTGAAGGTGGTGGAGGGAGTGACTGTTGAAGGTGGGGGAGGGAGCGAATGTTGAAGGTGGCGGAGGGAGTGAATGTTGAAGGTGGGGGCGGGAGTGAATGTTGAAACTGGTGGAGGCAGTGAATGTTGAAGGTGGTGGAGGGAGTGAGTGTTGAAGGTGGTGGAGGGAGTGACTGTTGAAGGTGGGGGAGGGAGTGAATGTTGAAGGTGGCGGAGGGAGTGAGTGTTGAAAGTGGTGGAGGGAGTGAATTTGGAAGGTGTAGGAGTGAGTGAGTTCTAAAGGTGGTGGAGGTTTGGAGTGTAGAAGGTGATCGATGGAGTGAGTGTTGAAGAATGTGGAGGGATTAAGTGTTGAAGTTGTTGGAGGGAGTGAGTGTTGAAGGTGATGGAGGGAGTGAGTGTTGGACGTGGTGGTAGGAGTGAATGTTGAAGTTGGTGGAGGGAGTGAATGTTGAAGTTGATGAAGAGAGTGAGTGTTGAAGGTGGTGGAGGGAGTGAATGTTGAAGGTGGTGGAGGGAGTGAGTGCTAAGGGTGGTGGAGGGTGTGAGTGTAGAAGGTGATCGATGGAGTGAGTGTTGAGGAATGTGGAGGGATTAAGTGTTGAAGTTGTTGGAGGGAGTGAGTGTTGAAGGTGGTGGAGGGAGTGAATGTTGAGGTTGGCAGGAGTGAGTGTTGAAGGTGTTGGAGGGAGTGAGTGTTGAAGGTGGAGGAGGGAGTGAGTGTTGAAGGTGGAGGAGGGAGTGAATGTTGAAGGTGTTTGAGGGAGTGAATGTTGTAGGTGGGGGATCGAGTGAATGTTGAAGGTGGTGGAGGGAGCGAATGTTGAAGTTGGAAGACGGAGTGAATGTTGAATGTGGTGTAGTGACTGAATGTTGAGGGTTGGGGAGGGAGTGAATGTTCAATGCGGTGGAGTGATTTAGTGTTCAAGGTTGTGGAGGGAGTGAGCGTTGAATGTTGTGGAGGGAATGAATGTTGAAGGTGGTGGAGGGAGTGAGATTTGAAGGTGGTGGATGGAGTGGATGTTGAAGGTGGAGGAGGGAGTGAGTGCTAAAGGTGGTGGAGGGAGTAAGTGTTGAAGGTTGTGGAGGGAGTGAGTATTGAAGGTTGTGGAGGGAGTGAGTGTTGAAGGTTGTGGAGGGAGTGAGTGTTGAACGTGGTGGAGGGTCTGAATGTTGAAGGTCATGGAGGGAGTGATTTTTGAAGGTGGTGGAGTGAGTGAATGTTGAAGGTGGGGGAGGGAGTGATTGTTGAAGATGTAGGAGAGAGTGAATATTGAAGGTGGTGGCGGGAGTGAGTGTTGAAGATAGTGGTGGGAGTGAATGTTGAAGATGGTGGAGGGAGTGAATGTTGAAGTTGATGAAGAGGGTGAGTGTTGAAGGTGGTGGAGGGAGTGAATGTTGAAGGTGGGGGAGGGAGTGATTGTTGAAGTTGGTGGAGGGAGTGAGTGTTGAAGATGGAGGAGGGAGTGAGTTTTGAAGGTGCTTGATGGAGTAAATGTGGAAGATGGGGGAGGGAGTGAGTGTTGAAGGTGGGGGTGGGATTGAATGTTGAAGGTGGTGGTGTGAGTGAGTGTTGAAGGTTGTGGAGGGAGTGAATATTGAAGGTGGTGGAGGGAATAATTGTTGAAGGTGGTGGAGGGAGTGAATGTTGAAGGTGGTGGAGGGAGTGAATGTTAAAGATGGAGGAGGGAGTGAGTGTTGAAGTTGGTGGAGGGATTGAATGTTGCAGGTCGTGGAGGGAGTGAGTCTTGAAGGTGGTTTAGGGAGTGAGTGTTGAAGGTGGTGGAGGGAGTGAATGTTGAAGGTGATGGAGGGAGTGAGTGTTGAAGGTGGTGGAGGGAGTGAGTGTTGAAGGTGGTGGAGGGAGTGAATGTTGAAGGTGGTGGAGGGAGTGCATGTTGTTGGTGGGGGAGGGAGTGAGTGTAGAAGGTGATTGATGGAGTGAGTGTTGAAGGTTGTGGAGGGAGTGAATGTTGAAGTTGGTGGAGGGACTGAGAGTTGAAGGTGGTGGAGGGAGTGTATTTTGAAGGTGGTGGAGGGAGTGAATGTTGAAGGTGGTGAAGGGAGTGAGTGTTGAATTTGGTGGAGGAAGGGAGTGTTGATTTTGGTGGAGGGAGTGAGTGTTGAAGATGGTGGAGGGAGTGAGTGTTGAAGGTGGTGGAGGGAGTGAAAGTTGAAGTTGGTGGAGGGAGGGAGTGTTGATGGTGGTGGAGGGAGTGAGTGTTGAATGTTGTGGAGGGAGTGAATGTTGAAGGTTGTGGAGGGAGCGAGTGTTGAAGGTGTTGGAGGGAGTGAGTGTTGAACGTGGTGGTGGGAGTGAATGTTGAAGGTTTTGGAGGTTGTGACTGTTGAAGGTGGTGGAGGGAGTGAGTGTTGAAGGTGGTGGAGGGAGTGAGTGTTGAAGGTGGTGGAGAGAGTGAGTGTTGAAGGTGGTGGCGGGATTGAATGTTGAACGTGGTGGATGGAGTGAACGTTGAAGGTGGCTGAGGGAGTGAATGTTGACGGTGGAGGAGTGAGTCAATGTTGATGGTGGTGGAGGGAAGTGAATGTTGAAGGTGGTGGAGGGTGTGAGTGTTGAAGATGGGGGAGGGAGTGAGTATTGAAGTTGGTGGTGGGAGTGAATGTTGAAGGTGGTGGAGGGAGTGAGTGTTGAAGGTGGTGGAGGCAGTGACTGTTGAAGATAGGGGAGGGAGTGAGTTTTGAAGTTGGTGGTTGGAGTGAATGTTCAAGGTGGTGGAGGGAGTGAATGTTGAGTTTGGAGGGCGTGAGTGTTGAAGGTGGTGGAGGGAGTGAGTGTTGAAGGTGGTGGAGGGAATGAATGTTGATGGTGGTGGAGGGAGTGAGTGTTGAACGTGGTGGAGGGAGTGAGTGTTGAAGATTGTGGAGAGAGTGACTGTTAAAGGTGGTGGAGCGAGTGAATGTTAAAGGTGGTGGAGGGAGTGAGTGTTGAATGTCGTGGAGGGACTGTATGTTGAAGTTGGTTGAGGGAGTGAATGTTGTAGGTGGGGGATGGAGTGAATGTTGAAGATGGTGGAGGGAGGGAGTGTTGAAGGTGTTGGAGTGAGTGCATGTTGAAGGTGCTGGAAGGAGTGATTGTTGATGGTCCTTGAGGAAGTGAGGGTTGAAGGTGGGGGAGCGAGTAAGTGTTGAAGGTGGTGGAGGGAGTGAATGTTGAAGGTGGTGGAGGGAGTTAGTATTGAAGGTGGTGGAGGGAGTGAGTGTTGAAGGAAGTGGAGGGACTGAGTGTTGAAGGTGGTGGAGGGATTGAACGTTGAAGGTGTTGGAGGCAGTGCGTGTTGAAGGTGGTGGAGGGAGTGAGTGTTGATGGTGGAGGGAGTGAATGTTGAAGGTGGTGGAGGGAGTGAGTGTTGTCGGTGGGGGAGGGAGTGAATTTTGAATGTGGTCGAGGGAGTGAGTGTTGATGATGGTGGAGGGAGTGAGTGTTGAAGTTGGTGGAGGGAGTGAATGTTGAAGGTGGGGGAGGGAGTGATTGTTGAAGGTGGTGAAGGGAGTGAATGTTGAAGGTGGTGGAGGGAGTGTGTGTTGAATGTCGTGGAGGGAGTGAATGTTGAAGTTGGTTGAGGGAGTGAATGTTGTAGGTGGGGGATTGAGTGAATGTTGAAGGTAGTGGAGGGAGGGTGTGTTGAAGGTTCTGGAGAGAGTGAGTGTTGAAGATGGTGGAGGGTGGGAGTGTTGAAGGTTTTGGAGGGTGTGCATGTTGAAGGTGCTGGAGGGAATGAGTGTTGAAGGTGGAGGAGGGATGAGTGTTGAAGGTGGTGGAGGGAGTGAGTGTTGAAGGTGATCGATGGAGTGAGTGTTGAAGGTGGTGGAGGGAGTAAGTGTTGAAGGTGGTGGAGGGAGTGAGTGTTGAAGGTGGTGGAGGGAGTGAATGTGGAAGGTGGTGGAGGGAGTGAATGTTGAATGTTGTGGAGGGAGTGACTGTTGAAGGTGGTGGAGGGTGTGAATGTTGAAGGTGGTGGATGGAGTGACTGTTGAAGGTGGTGGATGGAGTGAGTGTTGGAGTTGGTGGAGGGAGTGAGTGTTGAAGTTGGTGTAGGGGGTGAATGTTGAAGGTGATGGAGGTACTGAGTGTTGAAGTTGGTGGAGGGAGTGAGTTTTGAAGGTGCTTGAGGGAGTAAATGCGGAAGGTGGGGGAGGGAGTGAGTGTTGAAGTTGTTGGAGGTAGTGAATGTTGGAGGTGGGGGAGGGAGTGAATGTTGAATGTTGTGGAGGGAGTGACTGTTGAAGATGGTGGAGGGTGTGAATGTTGAAGGTGGTGGAGGGAGTGAGTGTTGAAGTTGGTTTAGGGGGTGAATGTTGAAGGTAGTGTAGGGAATGAATGTTCAAGTTGCTGGACGGCGTAAGTGTTGAAGGTGGTGGTGGGAGTGAGTGTTGAAGTTGGTGGAGGGAGTGAGTGTTGAAGTTGATGGAGGGGGAGAATGTTGAAGGTGGTGGAGTGAGTGAGTGTTGAAGGTAGTGGAGGGATTGAATGTTGAAGGTCGTGGAGGGAGTGAGTGTTGAACTTGGTGGAGGGAGTGAGTGTTGAAGGTGCTGGAGGGAGTGAATATTGAAGGTGGTGGAGGGAATAATTGTTGAAGGTGGTGGACGGAGTGAATGTTGAAGGTGGTGGAGGGAGTGAGTGTTGAAGGTGCTGGAGGGACTGTATGTTGAAGTTGGTTGAGGGAGTGAATGTTGTAGGTGGGGGATGGAGTGAATATTGAAGGTGGTGGAGGGAGGGAGTGTTCAATGTTCTGGAGGGAGTGAGTGTTGAACATGGTGGAGGGAGGGATTGTTGAAGGTGTTGGAGGGAGTGCATGTTGAAGGTGATGGAGGGAGTGATTGTTGATGGTCCTTGAGGAAGTGAGGGTTGAAGGTGGGGGAGCGAGTAAGTGTTGAAGGTGGAGGAGGAAGTGAGTGTTGCAGGTGGTGGAGGGAGTGAATGTTGAAGGTGGTGGAGGGAGTTAGTGTTGAAGGTGGTGGAGGGAGTGAGTGTTGAAGGAAGTGGAGGGACTGAGTGTTGAAGGTGGTGGAGGGATTGAACGTTGAAGGTGTTGGAGGCAGTGCGTGTTGAAGGTAGTGGAGGGAGTGAGTGTTGATGGTGGAGGGAGTGAATGTTGAAGGTGGTGGAGGGAGTGAGTGTTGTCGGTGGGGGAGGGAGTGAATTTTGAATGTGGTCGAGGGAGTGAGTGTTGATGATGGTGGAGGGAGTGAGTGTTGAAGTTGGTGGAGGGAGTGAATGTTGAAGGTGGGGGAGGGAGTGATTGTTGAAGGTGGTGGAGGGAGTGAGTGTTGAATGTTGTGGAGGGAGTGAATGTTGAAGTTGTTTGAGGGAGTGAATGTTGTAGGTGGGGGATTGAGTGAATGTTGAAGGTGGTGGAGGGAGGGTGTGTTGAAGGTTCTGGAGAGAGTGAGTGTTGAAGATGGTGGAGGGTGGGAGTGTTGAAGGTTTTGGAGGGTGTGCATGTTGAAGGTGCTGGAGGGAATGAGTGTTGAATGTGGAGGAGGGATGAGTGTTGAAGGTGGTGGAGGGAGTGAGTGTTGAAGGTGATCGATGGAGTGAGTGTTGAAGGTGGTGGAGGGAGTGAATGTTGAAGGTGGTGGAGGGAGTGAGTGTTGAAAGTGGTGGAGGGAGTGAGTGTTGAAGGAAGTGGAGGGACTGAGTGTTGAAGGTGGTGGAGGGATTGAACGTTGAAGGTTTTGGAGGCAGTGCGTATTGAAGGTAGTGGAGGGAGTGAGTGTTGATGGTGGAGGGAGTGAATGTTGAAGGTGGTGGAGGGAGTGAGTGTTGTCGGTGGGGGAGGGAGTGAATTTTGAATGTGGTCGAGGGAGTAAGTGTTGATGATGGTGGAGGGAGTGAGTGTTGAAGTTGGTGGAGGGAGTGAGTGTTGAATGTTGTGGAGGGAGTGAATGTTGAAGTTGGTTGAGGGAGTGAATGTTGTAGGTGGGGGATTGAGTGAATGTTGAAGGTGGTGGAGGGAGGGTGTGTTGAAGGTTCTGGAGAGAGTGAGTGTTGAAGATGGTGGAGGGTGGGAGTGTTGAAGGTTTTGGAGGGTGTGCATGTTGAAGGTGCTGGAGGGAATGAGTGTTGAAGGTGAAGGAGGGATGAGTGTTGAAGGTGGTGGAGGGAGTGAGTGTTGAAGGTGATCGATGGAGTGAGTGTTGAAGGTGGTGGAGGGAGTGAATGTTGAAGGTGGTGGAGGGAGTGAGTGTTGAAAGTGGTGGAGGGAGTGAGTGTTGAAAGTGGTGGAGGGAGTGAATGTTGAAGGTGGTGGAGGGAGTGAGTGTTGAAAGTGGTGGAGGGAGTGAACGTTGAAGGTGGAGGGAGTGCGTGTTGTAGGTGGTGGAAGGGAGTGAGTGTTGAAGACAGGGGAGGGTGTGAGTATTGAAGTTGTTGGTGGTAGTGAATGTTCAAGGTTGTGGAGAGAGTGAGTGTTGAAGTTGGAGGGCGTGAGTGTTGAAGGTGTTGGAGGGAGTGAGTGTTGAAGGTGGTGGAGGGAATGAAAGTTCAAGGTGGTGGAGGGAGTGAATGTTAAGGTGGTGGAGGGAGTGAGTGTTGAAGATTGTGGAGGGCGTGACTGTTGAAGATGGTGTAGGGAGTGAATGTTAATGGTGGCGTAGGGAGTCAATGTTGAAGGTGGTGGAGTGAGTCAATGTTGAAGGTGGTGGAGGGAGTGAATGTTGAAGTTGGAGGGATTGAGTGTTGAAGGTGGTGGAGGGAGTGAATTTTGAAGTTGGTGGAGGGAGTGACTGTTGAAGGTGGTGGAGGGTGTGAATGTTGAAGGTGGTGGATGGAGTGATTGTTGAAGATTGTGCAGGGCGTGACTGTTCAAGTTGTTGGAGGGAGTGATTGTTGAAGGTGGTGGAGGGAGAGAGTGTTGAAGGTGGTGGAGGGATTGAGTGTTGAAGGTGGTGGAGGGAGTGAGTACTGATGATTGTGGACGGCGTGACTGTTGAAGGTGGTGAAGGGAGTGAGTGTTGAAGATGGAGGAGGGAGTGAATGTTGAAGGTGTGGGAGGGAGTAAGTGTTGAAGGTGGTGGAGGGAGTGAATGTTGAAGGTGTTGGAGGGAGTGAGTGTTGAAGTTGGTGGAGGGTGTGAATGTTGAAGGTGATGGAGGAAGTGATTGTTGAAGGTGGCGGAGGGAGTGAATGTTGAAGGTGTTGGAGGGACTGAGTGTTGAAGTTGGTGGAGGGAATAACTGTTGAAGGTGGTTGAGGGAGTGAGTGTCGAAGGTGGTGGAGGGACTGATTGTTGAAGGCTGTGGAGGGAGTGAACCTTGAAGGTTGTGGAGGCAGTGAGTGTTGAAACTGGTGGAGTGAGTGAGTATCAAAGGTGGTGGAGGGTGTGTATGTTGAAGGCGGTGGAGTGAGTCAATGATGAAGGTGGTGGAGGGAGTGAGTGTTGAAGGTGGTGGAGGGAGTGAGTGTTGAAGGTGGTGGAGGGAGTGAATGTGGAACGTGGTGTAGGGAGTGAATGTTGAAGTTGGAGGGATGAGTGTTGAAGGTGGTGGAGGGAGTGAATGTTGATGTTGGTGGAGGGAGTGACTGTTGAATGTGGTGGAGGGTGTGAATGTTGAAGCTGGTGGATGGAGTGATTGTTGAAGATTGTGCAGGGCGTGACTGTTGAAGTTGGTGGAGGGAGTGAGTGTTGAAGGTGGTGGAGGGAGAGAGTGTTGAAGGTGGTGGAGGGCGTGACTGTTGAAGGTGGTGAAGGGAGTGAGTGTTGAAGATGGTGGAGGTTAGTGAGTGTTGAATGTGGGGGAGGGAGTAAGTGTTGAAGGTGATGGAGGAAGTGATTGTTGAAGATGGTGGAGGGAGTGAATGTTGAAGGTGTTGGAGGGAGTGAGTGTTGAAGTTGGTGGAGGGAGTAACTGTTCAAGGTGGTTGAGGGAGTGAGTGTTTAAGGTGGTGGAGGAACTGAGTGTTGAAGGCTGTGGAGGGAGTGAACCTTGAAGGTTGTGGAGGCAGTGAGTGTTGAAACTGGTGGTGGGAGTGTGTGTTGAAGGTGTTGGAAGGATTGAGTGTTGAAGGTGGTGGAGGGAGTGAGTGTCGAAGGTGGTGGAGTGTGTGAATGTTGAAGGTGGTGGAGGGAGTGAGTGTCGAAGGTGGTGGAGTGTGTGAATGTTGAAGGTGGTGGAGGGATTGAGTGTTCAACGGGGTGGACGTAGTTAGTGCTGAAGTTCTTGGAGGGAGTGAATGTTGTAGGTGGGGTAGGGAGTGAATGTTGAAGGTGGTGGAGGGAGTGAATGTTGAAGTTGGAGGGGGAGAATGTTGAAGGTGGTGGAGGGAGTGAATGTTGAAGTTGGAGGGAGAGAATGTTGAAGGTGGTGGAGGGAGTGCATGTTGTTGGTGAGGGAGGGAGTGAATGTTGACGTTAGTGGAGGGAGTGAGTGTTGATCGTGGGGGAGGGAGTGAGTGTAGAAGGTGATTGATGGAGTGAGGGATGAAGTTTGTGGAGGGAGTGAATGTTGAAGTTCGTGGTGGGACTGAGAGTTGAAGGTGGTGGAGGGAGTGAGTGTTGAAGGTGGTGGAGGGAGTGAAAGTTGAAGGTTGTGGAGGGAGTGAATGTTGAAGGTTGTGGAGGGAGCGTGTGTTGAAGGTGGTGGAGGGAGTGAATGTTGAAGGTTGTGGAGGGAGTGAGTGTTGAAGGTGGTGGAGAGAGTGAGTGTTGAAGGTGGTGGAGGGAGTGAGTATTGAAGGTGGTGGAGAGAGTGAGTGTTGAAGGTGGTGGCGGGATTGAATGTTGAACGTGGTGGATGGAGTGAACGTTGAAGGTGCCTGAGGGAGTGACTGTTGACGGTGGAGGAGTGAGTCAATGTTGAAGGTGGTGGAGGGAAGTGAATGTTGAAGGTGGTGGAGGGTGTGAGTGTTGAAGGTTTTGGAGGGAGTGAGCGTTGCAGATGGGGGAAGGAGTGAGTATTAAAGTTGGTGGTGGGAGTGAATGTTGAAGCTGGTGGAGGGAGTGAAGGTTGAAGTTGGTGGAGGGAGTGAATGTTGAAGTTGGAGGGACTGAGTGTAGAAGGCGGTGGAGGCAGTGACTGTTGAAGATAGGGGAGGGAGTGAGTATTGAAGTTGGTGGTTGGAGTAAATGTTCAAGGTGGTGGAGGGAGTGAATGTTGAAGTTGGAGGGCATGAGTGTTGAAGGTGGTGGAGGGAGTGAGTGTTGAAGGTGGTGGAGGGAATGAATGTTGATGGTGGTGGAGGGAGTGAGTGTTGAATGTGGTGGAGGGAGTGAGTGTTGAACGTGGTGGAGAGAGTGAGTGTTGAAGATTGTGGAGAGAGTGACTTTTAAACGTGGTAGAGCGAGTGCATGTGGAAGGTGGTGGAGGGAGTGAGTGTTGAATGTCGTGGAGGGAGTGAATGTTGTAGGTGGGGGATGGAGTGAATGTTGAAGGTTGTGGAGGCAGTGAGTGTTGAAACTGGTGGAGGGAGTGAGTGTTGAAGGTGTTGGAGGGATTGAGTGTTGTAGGTGGTGGAGGGAGTGAGTGTTGAAGGTGGTGGAGTGAGTGTTCAAGGTGGTGGATGGATTGAGTGTTGGACGTTGTGGAGCGTGTGAATGTTGAACGTGATGGAGGTAGTGAGTGTTGAAAGTGTTGTAGGGAGTGAGGTTTGAAGGTGCTTGAGGGAGTAAATGCTGAAGGTGTGGGAGGGAGTGAGTGTTTTAGGTGGGGGAGGGATTGAATGTTGACGGTGGTGGAGGGAGTGAATGTTCAACGGGGTGGACGGAGTGAGTGTTGAAGATGGGGGAGGGAGTGAGTATTGAAGTTGGTGGTGGGAGTGAATGTTGAAGGTGGTGGAGGGAGTGAGTGTTGAAGCTGGTGGAGGCAGTGACTGTTGAAGATAGGGGAGGGAGTGAGTTTTGAAGTTGGTGGTTGGAGTGAATGTTCAAGGTGGTGGAGGGAGTGAATGTTGAGTTTGGAGGGCGTGAGTGTTGAAGGTGGTGGAGGGAGTGAGTGTTGAAGGTGTTGGAGGGAATGAATGTTGATGGTGGTGGAGGGAGTGAGTGTTGAATGTGGTGGAGGGAGTAAGTGTTGAACGTGGTGGAGGGAGTGAGTGTTGAAGATTGTGGAGAGAGTGACCGTTAAAGGTGGTGGAGCGAGTGAATGTTAAAGGTGGTGGAGGGAGTGAGTGTTGAATGTCGTGGAGGGACTGTATGTTGAAGTTGGTTGAGGGAGTGAATGTTGTAGGTGGGGGATGGAGTGAATGTTGAAGGTGGTGGAGGGAGGGAGTGTTCAATGTTCTGGAGGGAGTGAGTGTTGAAGATGGTGGAGGGAGGGATTGTTGAAGGTGTTGGAGGGAGTGCATGTTGAAGGTGCTGGAGGGAGTGATTGTTGATGGTCCTTGAGGAAGTGAGGGTTAAAGGTGGGGGAGCGAGTAAGTGTTGAAGGTGGAGGAGGAAGTGAGTGTTGCAGGTGGTGGAGGGAGTGAATATTGAAGGTGGTGGAGGGAATAATTGTTGAAGGTGGTGGAGGGAGTGAATGTTGAAGGTGGTGGAGGGAGTGAGTGTTGAAGGTGCTGGAGGGACTGAATGTTGAAGGTGGTGGAGGGAGTGCATGTTGTTGGTGGGGGAGGGAGTGAATGTTGAAGTTAGTGGAGGGAGGGAGTGTTCAATGTTCTGGAGGGAGTGAGTGTTGAACATGGTGGAGGGAGGGATTGTTGAAGGTGTTGGAGGGAGTGCATGTTGAAGGTGCTGGAGGGAGTGATTGTTGATGGTCCTTGAGGAAGTGAGGGTTGAAGGTGGGGGTGCGAGTAAGTGTTGAAGGTGGAGGAGGAAGTGAGTGTTGCAGGTGGTGGAGGGAGTGAATGTTGAAGGTGGTGGAGGGAGTTAGTGTTGAAGGTGGTGGAGGGAGTGAGTGTTGAAGGAAGTGGAGGGACTGAGTGTTGAAGGTGGTGGAGGGATTGAACATTGAAGGTGTTGGAGGCAGTGCGTGTTGAAGGTAGTGGAGGGAGTGAGTGTTGATGGTGGAGGGAATGAATGTTGAAGGTGGTGGAGGGAGTGAGTGTTGTCGGTGGGGGAGGGAGTGAATTTTGAATGTGGTCGAGGGAGTGAGTGTTGATGATGGTGGAGGGAGTGAGTGTTGAAGTTGGTGGAGGGAGTGAATGTTGAAGGTGGGCGAGGGAGTGATTGTTGAAGGTGGTGGAGAGAGTGAGTGTTGAATGTTGTGGAGGGAGTGAATGTTGAAGTTGGTTGAGGGAGTGAATGTTGTAGGTGGGGGATTGAGTGAATGTTGAAGGTGGTGGAGGGAGGGTGTGTTGAAGGTTCTGGAGAGAGTGAGTGTTGAAGATGGTGGAGGGTGGGAGTGTTGAAGGTTTTGGAGGGTGTGCATGTTGAAGGTGCTGGAGGGAATGAGTGTTGAAGGTGAAGGAGGGATGAGTGTTGAAGGTGGTGGAGGGAGTGAGTGTTGAAGGTGATCGATGGAGTGAGTGTTGAAGGTGGTGGAGGGAGTGAATGTTGAAGGTGGTGGAGGGAGTGAGTGTTGAAAGTGGTGGAGGGAGTGAGTGTTGAAAGTGGTGGAGGGAGTGAATGTTGAAGGTGGTGGAGGGAGTGAGTGTTGAAAGTGGTGGAGGGAGTGAACGTTGAAGGTGGAGGGAGTGCGTGTTGTAGGTGGTGGAAGGGAGTGAGTGTTGAAGACAGGGGAGGGTGTGAGTATTGAAGTTGTTGGTGGTAGTGAATGTTCAAGGTTGTGGAGAGAGTGAGTGTTGAAGTTGGAGGGCGTGAGTGTTGAAGGTGTTGGAGGGAGTGAGTGTTGAAGGTGGTGGAGGGAATGAAAGTTCAAGGTGGTGGAGGGAGTGAATGTTAAGGTGGTGGAGGGAGTGAGTGTTGAAGATTGTGGAGGGCGTGACTGTTGAAGATGGTGTAGGGAGTGAATGTTAATGGTGGCGTAGGGAGTCAATGTTGAAGGTGGTGGAGTGAGTCAATGTTGAAGGTGGTGGAGGGAGTGAATGTTGAAGTTGGAGGGAGTGAGTGTTGAAGGTGGTGGAGGGAGTGAATTTTGAAGTTGGTGGAGGGAGTGACTGTTGAAGGTGGTGGATGGAGTGATTGTTGAAGATTGTGCAGGGCGTGACTGTTCAAGTTGTTGGAGGGAGTGAGTGTTGAAGGTGGTGGAGGGAGAGAGTGTTGAAGGTGGTGGAGGGAGTGAAAGTTGAAGGTTGTGGAGGGAGTGAATGTTGAAGGTTGTGGAGGGAGCGTGTGTTGAAGGTGGTGGAG
The DNA here is from genome assembly GCA_026770705.1 of Isurus oxyrinchus. Lineage (NCBI taxonomy): Eukaryota > Metazoa > Chordata > Chondrichthyes > Lamniformes > Lamnidae > Isurus > Isurus oxyrinchus. The sequence goes on along the minus strand of JANJGN010001392.1, from coordinate 66,742 downwards.
GGAGTGAATGTTGAAGGTTGTGGAGGGAGTGAGTGTTGAAGGTGGTGGAGAGAGTGAGTGTTGAAGGTGGTGGAGGGAGTGAGTATTGAAGGTGGTGGAGAGAGTGAGTGTTGAAGGTGGTGGCGGGATTGAATGTTGAACGTGGTGGATGGAGTGAACGTTGAAGGTGCCTGAGGGAGTGACTGTTGACGGTGGAGGAGTGAGTCAATGTTGAAGGTGGTGGAGGGAAGTGAATGTTGAAGGTGGTGGAGGGTGTGAGTGTTGAAGGTTTTGGAGGGAGTGAGCGTTGCAGATGAGGGAGGGAGTGAGTATTAAAGTTGGTGGTGGGAGTGAATGTTGAAGCTGGTGGAGGGAGTGAAGGTTGAAGTTGGTGGAGGGAGTGAATGTTGAAGTTGGAGGGACTGAGTGTAGAAGGCGGTGGAGGCAGTGACTGTTGAAGATGGGGAGGGAGTGAGTATTGAAGCTGGTGGTTGGAGTAAATGTTCAAGGTGGTGGAGGGAGTGAATGTTGAAGTTGGAGGGCATGAGTGTTGAAGGTGGTGGAGGGAGTGAGTGTTGAAGGTGGTGGAGGGAATGAATGTTGATGGTGGTGGAGGGAGTGAGTGTTGAATGTGGTGGAGGGAGTGAGTGTTGAACGTGGTGGAGGGAGTGAGTGTTGAAGATTGTGGAGAGAGTGACTTTTAAACGTGGTAGAGCGAGTGCATGTGGAAGGTGGTGGAGGGAGTGAGTGTTGAATGTCGTGGAGGGAGTGAATGTTGTAGGTGGGGGATGGAGTGAATGTTGAAGGTTGTGGAGGCAGTGAGTGTTGAAACTGGTGGAGGGAGTGAGTGTTGAAGGTGTTGGAGGGATTGAGTGTTGTAGGTGGTGGAGGGAGTGAGTGTTGAAGGTGGTGGAGTGAGTGTTCAAGGTGGTGGATGGATTGAGTGTTGGACGTTGTGGAGCGTGTGAATGTTGAACGTGATGGAGGTAGTGAGTGTTGAAAGTGTTGTAGGGAGTGAGGTTTGAAGGTGTTTGAGGGAGTAAATGCTGAAGGTGTGGGAGGGAGTGAGTGTTTTAGGTGGGGGAGGGATTGAATGTTGACGGTGGTGGAGGGAGTGAATGTTCAACGGGGTGGACGGAGTGAGTGTTGAAGATGGGGGAGGGAGTGAGTATTGAAGTTGGTGGTGGGAGTGAATGTTGAAGGTGGTGGAGGGAGTGAGTGTTGAAGCTGGTGGAGGCAGTGACTGTTGAAGATAGGGGAGGGAGTGAGTTTTGAAGTTGGTGGTTGGAGTGAATGTTCAAGGTGGTGGAGGGAGTGAATGTTGAGTTTGGAGGGCGTGAGTGTTGAAGGTGGTGGAGGGAGTGAGTGTTGAAGGTGTTGGAGGGAATGAATGTTGATGGTGGTGGAGGGAGTGAGTGTTGAATGTGGTGGAGGGAGTGAGTGTTGAACGTGGTGGAGGGAGTGAGTGTTGAAGATTGTGGAGAGAGTGACTGTTAAAGGTGGTGGAGCGAGTGAATGTTAAAGGTGGTGGAGGGAGTGAGTGTTGAATGTCGTGGAGGGACTGTATGTTGAAGTTGGTTGAGGGAGTGAATGTTGTAGGTGGGGGATGGAGTGAATGTTGAAGGTGGTGGAGGGAGGGAGTGTTCAATGTTCTGGAGGGAGTGAGTGTTGAAGATGGTGGAGGGAGGGATTGTTGAAGGTGTTGGAGGGAGTGCATGTTGAAGGTGCTGGAGGGAGTGATTGTTGATGGTCCTTGAGGAAGTGAGGGTTAAAGGTGGGGGAGCGAGTAAGTGTTGAAGGTGGAGGAGGAAGTGAGTGTTGCAGGTGGTGGAGGGAGTGAATGTTGAAGGTGGTGGAGGGAGTTAGTGTTGAAGGTGGTGGAGGGAGTGAGTGTTGAAGGAAGTGGAGGGACTGAGTGTTGAAGGTGGTGGAGGGAGTGAACCTTGAAGGTTGTGGAGGCAGTGAGTGTTGAAGCTGGTGGAAGGAGTGAGTGTTGAAGGTGTTGGTGGGAGTGAGTGTTGAAGGTTTTGGAGGGAGTGAGTGTTGAAGTTGGTGGAGAGTGTGAATGTTGAAGGTGGTGGAGGGAGTGAGCGTTGGACGTGGTGGAGCTTGTGAATGTTGAACGTGATGGAGGTAGTGAGTGTTGAAGGTGGTGGAGGGAGTGAGGTTTGAAGCGGCTTGAGGGAGTAAATGCTGAAGGTGGGGGAGGGAGTGAGTGTTGAAGGTGTGGGAGGTATTGAATGTTGAAGGTGGTGGAGGGAGTGAGTATCGAAGGTGGTGGAGGGTGTGAATGTCGAAGTTGGTGGAGGGATTGAGTGTTGAAGTTGGAGGGAGTGAATGTTGTAGGTGGGGGAGGAAGTGAATGTTGAAAGTGGTGGAGGTAGTGAATGTTGAAAGTGGTGGAGGGAATGAGTGTTGAAGATGGTGGAGGGAGTGAGTGTAGAAGGTGATCGATGGAGTGAGTGTTGAAGGTTGTGGAGGGATTGAATGTGGAGAGTGTGGGAGGGAGTGAGTGTTGAAGGCGGGGAGGGAGTGAATTTTGAAGGTGGTGGAGGGAGTGAGTGTTGAAGTTGGAGGAGTGAGTAAGTGCTAAAGGTGCTGGAGGGAGAGCGTGTAGAAGGTGATCGATGGACTGAATGTTGAAGGTGCTGGAGGGAGTGAGTGTTGAAGTTGATGAAGAGGGAGAGTTTTGAAGGTGGTGGAGGGAGTGAATGTTGAAGGTGGTGGAGGGAGTGAGAGTTGAATGTGCTGGAGGGTGTGAATGTTGAGGATTGGGGAGCGAGTGAATGTTGAATGTGTTGCAGGGATGGCGTTTTCAAGGTGGTGGAGGGAGTAAGTGTTGAAGGTTGTGGAGGGAATGAATGTTGAACGTGGTGGAGGGAGTGAATGTTGAAGTTGGTGGGAGTGAATTTTGAAGTTGGTGCTTGAAGTGAATGTTGAAGTTGGAGGGAGTGAGTGTTGAAGGTGTTGGAGGGAGTGAGTGTTGAAGGTGGTGGAGGGTGTGACTGTTGAACGGGGTGGAGGGATTGAGTGCTGAAGGTGGTGGAGTGATTGAATGTTCAATGTGGGGAATCGAGTGAATGTAGAATGTGGTGGAGGGAGCGAATGTTGAAGATGGAGGACGGAGTGAATGTTGTAGGTGGTGGAGGGAGTGAATGTTGAGGCTTCGGGAGGGAGTGAATGTTGAATGTGGTGGAGGGATGGCGTGTTCAAAGTGGTGGAGGGAGTAATTGTTAAAGGTTGTGGAGGGAATGAATGTTGAAGGTGGTGGAGGGAGTGAGAGTTGAAGGTGTTAGAGGGAGTGAGTGTTGAAAGTGGTGGAGGGAGTGGATGTTGAAGTTGGAGGAGTGAGTGAGTGCTAAAGGTGGTGTAGGGAGTAAGTGTTGAAGGTTGTGGAGGGGTTGATTGTTGAAGGTTGTGGAGGGAGTGAGTGTTGAAGGTTGTGGAGGGAGGGGGTATTGAACGTGGTGGAGGAATTGAGTGTTGAAGGTGGTGGACGGAGTGAGTATTGAAGATTGTGGAGGGCGTGACTGTTGAAGGTGGTGGAGGGAGTGAATGTTGAAGGTGGTGGAGGGAGTGAATGTTGAAGTTGGTGGAGGGAGTAACTGATGAAGGTGGTGGAGGGAGTGAGTTTTGAAGGTGATGGAGGGATTGAGTGTTGAAGGTGGTGGAGGGAGTGAGTGTTGAAGGTGGTGGAGGGTGTGAATGCTGAAGGTGGTGGAGGGAGTGAGTGTTGGACGTGGTGGAGGTAGTGATTGTTGAAGGTGGTGGAGGGAGTGAACCTTGAAGTTTGTGGAGGCAGTGAGTGCTGAAGCTTTTGGAGGGAGTGAGTGTTGAAGGAGTTGGAGGGATTGAGTGTTGAAGGTGGTGGAGCGAGTGAGAGTTGAAGGTGTTAGAGGGAGTGAGTGTTGAAAGTGGTGGAGGGAGTGGATGTTGAAGTTGGAGGAGTGAGTGAGTTCTAAAGGTGGTGTAGGGAGTAAGTGTTGAAGGTTGTGGAGGGGTTGATTGTTGAAGGTTGTGGAGGGAGTGAGTGTTGAAGGTTGTGGAGGGAGGGGGTATTGAACGTGGTGGAGGAATTGAGTGTTGAAGGTGGTGGACGGAGTGAGTATTGAAGATTGTGGAGGGCGTGACTGTTGAAGGTGGTGGAGGGAGTGAATGTTGAAGGTGGTGGAGGGAGTGAATGTTGAAGTTGGTGGAGGGAGTAACTGATGAAGGTGGTGGAGGGAGTGAGTTTTGAAGGTGATGGAGGGATTGAGTGTTGAAGGTGGTGGAGGGAGTGAGTGTTGAAGGTGGTGGAGGGTGTGAATGCTGAAGGTGGTGGAGGGAGTGAGTGTTGGACGTGGTGGAGGTAGTGATTGTTGAAGGTGGTGGAGGGAGTGAACCTTGAAGTTTGTGGAGGCAGTGAGTGCTGAAGCTTTTGGAGGGAGTGAGTGTTGAAGGAGTTGGAGGGATTGAGTGTTGAAGGTGGTGGAGGGAGTGAGTGTTGAAGGTGGTGGAGGGTGTGAATGCTGAAGGTGGTGGAGGGAGTGAGTGTTGGACGTGGTGGAGGTAGTGATTGTTGAAGGTGGTGGAGGGAGTGAGGTTTGAAGGGGCTTGAGGGAGTAAATGCTGAAGGTGGGGGAGGGAGTGAGTGTTGAAGGTGGGGGAGGGATTGAATGTTGAAGGTGGTGGAGGGAGTGAGTGTCGAAGGTGGTGGAGGGTGTGAATGTTGAAGGTGGTGGAGGGAGTGAGTGTTGAAGGTGGTGGAGGGTGTGAATGCTGAAGGTGGTGGAGGGAGTGAGTGTTGGACGTGGTGGAGGTAGTGATTGTTGAAGGTGGTGGAGGGAGTGAGGTTTGAAGGGGCTTGAGGGAGTAAATGCTGAAGGTGGGGGAGGGAGTGAGTGTTGAAGGTGGGGGAGGGATTGAATGTTGAAGGTGGTGGAGGGAGTGAGTGTCGAAGGTGGTGGAGGGTGTGAATGTTGAAGGTGGTGGAGGGAATGAGTGTTGAAGTTAGAGGGAGTGAATGTTGTAGGTGGGGGAGGGAGTGAATGTTGAAGGTGGTGGAGGGAGTGAATGTTGAAGTTGGAGGGAGTGAGTGTTGAAGGTGGTGGAGGGATTGAGTGTTGAAGGTGGTGGAGGGAGTGAGTGTTGAACGGGGTGGAGGGTATGAGTGTTGAAGGTGGTGGAGGGAGTGAATGTTGAATGTGGGGAATCGAGTGAATGTTGAAGGCGGTGGAGGGAGCGAATGTTGAAGATCGAGGACGGACTGAATGTTGAAGGTGGTGGAGGGAATGAATGTTGAGGCTTGGGGAGGGAGTGAATGTTGAATGTGGTGGAGGGATGGCGTGTTCTAGGTGGTGGAGGGAGTGAGTGTTGAAGGTGGTGTAGGGATTGAGAGTTGAAGGTGTTGGAGGTAGTGAGTGTTGAAAGTGGTGGAGGGAGTGAATGTTGAAGATGGGGGAAGGAGTGAGTGTTGAAAGTGGTGGAGGGAGTGAATGTTGAAGGTGGGGGAGGGTGTGAGTGTTGAAGATGGAGGAGAGAGTGAGTATTGAAGGTGGTGGTGGGAGTGAATGTTGAAGGTGGGGAGGGATTGAGTGTTGAAGGTGGTGGAGGGAGTGAGAGTTGAAGGTGTTGGAGGTAGTGAGTGTTGAAAGTGGTGGAGGGAGTGGATGTTGAAGGTAGAGGAGTGCTTGAGTGCTAAACGTGGTGGAGGGAGTAAGTGTTGAAGTTTGTGGAGTGAGTGAGTGTTGAAGGTTGTGGAGGGAGTGAGTGTTGAACGTGGTGGAGGGTGTGAATCTTGAAGGTGGTGGAGGGAGTCATTTTTGAAGGTGGTGGAGTGAGTGATTGTTGTAGGTGCTTGAAGGAGTGAATGTTGAAGGTGGGGGAGGGTGTGAGTGTTGAAGATGGAGGAGAGAGTGAGTATTGAAGGTGGTGGAGGGAGTGAATGTTGAAGGTGGGGGAGGGAGTGAATGTTGAAGTTGGTGGAGGGATTGAGTGTTGAAGTTGGTGGAGGGAGTGAATGTTGAAGGTGGGGGAGGGAGTGAATGTTGAAGGTGGGGGAGGGATTGAGTGTTGAAGTTGGTGGAGGGAGTGAATGTTGAAGTTGGTGGAGGGAGTGAATGTTGAAGGTGGTGGAGGGAGTGAATGTTGTAGGTGGTGGAGGGAGTGAATGTTGAAGGTGGTGGAGGGAGTGAATGTTGAAAGTGGTGGAGGGAGTGAGTGTTGAGGCTTGGGGAGCAAGTGAACGTTGAATGTGTTGGAGGGATGGCGTGTTCAAGGTGGTGGAGCTAGTAAGTGTTCAAGGTTGTGGAGGGAATGAATGTTGAAAGTGGTGGAGGGAGTGAGAGTTGAAGGTGTTTGAGGGAGTGAGTGTTGAAAGTGGTGGAGGGAATGGATGTTGAAGGTGGAGGAGGGAGTGAGTGCTAAAGGTGGTGGAGGAAGTGAGTGTTGAAAGTGGTGGAGGGAATGGATGTTGAAGGTGGAGGAGGGAGTGAGTGCTAAAGGTGGTGGAGGGAGTAAGTGTTGAAGGTTGTGGAGGCAGTGAGTGTTGAACGTGTTGGAGGGTGTGAATGTTGAAGGTGGTGGAAGGAGTGATTTTTGAAGGTCGTGGAGTGAGTGATTGTTGTAGGTGCTTGAGGGAGTGAATGTTGAAGGTGGGGGAGGGAGTGAGTATTGAAGGTCGTGGAGGGAGTGAATGTTGTATTTGGGGGAGGGAGTGAGTGTTGAAGTTGAGTGAGGGAGTGAATGTTGAAGGTGGTGGAGGGAGTGAATGTTGAAGGTGGTGGAGGGAGTGAATGTTGAATGTGGTGGAGGGAGTGAGTGTTGAAGGTGGTGGAGGGAGTGAGTGCTGAATGTGGTGGAGGGAGTGAATGTTGAAGGTGGTGGAGGGAGTGAGTGTTGAAGATGGTGGAGGGAGTGAATGTTGAAGGTGGTGGATGGAGTGAGTGTTGAACATGATGGAGGGAGTGAATGTTGAAGGTGGTGGAGGGAGTGAATGTTGAAAGTGATGGAGGCAGTGAATGTTGAAGTTGGTGGAGGGAGTGAGTGTTGGACGTGGTGGAGGGTGTGAATGTTGAAGGTGTTGGAGGTAGTGAGTGTTGAGGTGGTGGAGTGAGTGAGTTTTCAAGGTGCTTGTGGGAGTAAATGCTGAAGGTGGGGGAGGGATGTGTGTTGAAGGTGGTGGAGGGATTGAGTGATGAATGGGGTGGAGGGAGTGAGTGCTGAAGTTGTTGGCGGGAATGAATGTTGTAGGTGCAGGAGGGAGTGAGTGTTGAACGTGGTGGAGGGTGTGAATGTTGAAGGTGATGGAAGTAGTGAGTGTTGAAGGTAGTGGCGGGAGTGAGTTTTGAAGCTGCTTGAGGGAGTAAATGCTGAAGGTGGGGTAGGGTGTGAGAGTTGAAGGTGGGGGAGGGATTGAATGTTGAAGGTGGTGGAGGGATGGAGTGTTGAACGGGTTGGAGGGAGTGAGTGTTGAATGTGTTGGCGGGAGTGAATGTTGTAGTTGGGGGAGCGAGTGACTGTTGCAGACCGAGGAGGGAGTGAGTGTTGAAGTTGTTGGAGGGATTAAGTGTTGAAGCAAGTGGAGGGTGTGAATGTTGAAGGTGGTGGAGGGAGTGAGTTTTGAATGTGGTGGATGGAGTGTGTGTTGAAGGTGGTGGAAGGATTGAATGTTGAATATGGAGGAGGGAGTGCGTATTGAAGTTGGTGGAAGGAGTGAGTGTTGAAGTTGGTGGAGGGGGTGAATGTTGAAGGTGGAGGAGGGAGTGAGTGTTGAAGTTGGTGGAGGGGGGTGAATGTTGAAGGTGGAGGAGGGAGTGAGTGTTGAAGGTAGTGGAGGGATTGAATGTTGAAGGTGGTGGAGGGAGTGAGTGCTGAATTTGGTGTAGGGAGTGAATGTTGTAGGTGGTGGAGGGAGTGAGTGTTGAAGGTGGTGGAGTGACTGAATGTTGAAGGTGGTGGAGGGAGTGAATGTTGAAGGTTGTGGAGGGAGTGAGTGTTGTAGGTGCTGGAGGGAGTGAATGATGAAGGTGGTGGAGGGAGTGATTGTTGAAGGTGGTGGAGGGACTGAATGTTGAAGGTGGTGGTGTGAGTGAATGTTGAAGATGGAGGAGTGAGTGAGTGTTGAAGTTGGTGGAGGGAGTGGGTGTTGAAGTTGGTAGAGGGGGTGAATGTTGAAGCTGGTGGAGGAAGTGAGTGTTGATGTTGGGGGAGGGTGTGAGTGTTGAACGTGGTGGTTTAAGTGAATGTTGAAGATGGAGGAGGGAGTGAGTGTTGAAGTTGGTGGAGGGAGTGAGTGTTGAAGTTGGTAGAGGGGGTGAATGTTGAAGGTCGTGGAGGGAGTGACTGTTGAAAGTGGTGGAGGGAGTGAGTTTTGAATGTGGTCGATGGAGTGTGCGTTGAAGGTGTTGGAGGGAGTGAATGTTGAATATGGAGGAGGGAGTGAGTATTGAAGTTGGTGGAGGGAGTGAGTGTGGAAGTTGGTGGAGGGGGTGAATGTTGAAGGTGGAGGAGTGAGTGAAGGTTGAAGGTGGTGGAGGGAGTGACTGTAGAAGGTGATTGATGGAGTGAGTGTTGAAGGTTGTGGAGGGAGTGAATGTTGAAGTTTGTGGAGGGAGTTAGGGTTGAAGGTAGTGGAGGGAGTGAGTGTTGAAGGTGGAGGGAGTGAATGTTGAAGGTGGTGGAGGGCCTGAGTGTTGAAGGTGGGGGAGGTAATGAATTTTGAATGTGATGGAGGGTGTGAGTGTTGAAGGTGGTGGAGTGATTGAATGTTGAATGTGGGGGAGGGAGTGAGTGTTGAAGGTGGGGGAGGAGTTGAGTGTTGAAGGTGGTGGAGGGAGTGAGTGTTGAAGGTGGTGGAGGGAGTGAATGCAGAAGGTGGGAGAGGGTGCGAGTGTTGAACGGGGTGAAGGGAGTGAGTGTTGAAGGTGGTAGAGGGAGTGAATGTTTAATGTGGGGAATCGAGTGAATGTTGAAGGTGGTGGAGGGTGCGAATGTTGAAGATGGAGGACGGATTGAATGTTGAAGGTGGTGGAGGGAGTGAATGTTGAGGCTTGGGGAGGGAGTGAATGTGGAATGTGGTGGAGAGATGGCGTGTTCAAGGTGGTGGAGGGAGTGAGTGTTGAAGGTTGTGGAGGGAATGGATGTTGAAGGTGGTGGAGGGAGTGAGAGTTGAAGGTGTTGGAGGGAGTGAGTGTTGAAGTTGGTAGAGGGAGTGAATGTTGAAGGTGGTGGAGGGAGTGAGTGTTGAACGTGGTGGAGGGTTTGAATGTTTAAGTTGGTGGAGGGAGTGATTTTTGAAGGTGGTGGAGTGAGTGATTGATGTAGGTGCTTGAGGGAGTGAATGTTGAAGGTGGGGTAGTGTGTGAGTGTTGAAGATGGAGGAGGGAGTGAGTATTGAAGGTGGTGGTGTGAGTGACTGTTGAAGATCGTGGTGGGAGTGAATGTTGAAGGTGGTGGAGGTTGTGAGTGTTGAAAGGGGTAGAGGGAGTGAATGTTGAAAGTGGTGGAGGGAGTGACTGTTGAAGTTTCTGGAGGGAGTGAGTGGTGAAGATGGTGGAGGGAGGGAGTGTTGAAGGTGTTGGAGGGAGTGCATGTTGACGGTGCTGGAGGGAGTGAGTGTTGAAGGTGGAGGAGGGATGAGTGTTGAAGGTGGTGGAGGGAGTGAGTGTTGAAGGTGGTGGAGGGAGTGAATGTTGAAGGTGGTGGAGGTTGTGAGTGTTGAAAGGGGTAGAGGGAGTGAATGTTGAAAGTGGTGGAGGGAGTGACTGTTGAAGATAGGGGAGGGAGTGTGTATTGAAGTTGGTCAAGGGAGTGAACGTTCAAGGTGGTGGAGGAGTGAGTATTGAAGGTGGTGGAGAGAATGAATGTTGAAGGTGGTGGAGGGAGTGAGTGTTGAAGGTGGTGGAGGGAGTGAGTGTTGAAGGTGGGGGAGGGAATAAGTTTTGAAGGTGGTAGAGGAAGTGAATGTTGAAGGTGGTGGAAGGAGTGTATGTTGAAGGTGGAGGAGCGAGTGAGTGTTGAAGGTGGTGGAGGGATAACTGTTGAAGGTGGTGGAGGGAGTGAGCGTTGAAGTTGGTGGAGTGACTGAGTGTTGAAGGTAGTGGCGGGCGTGAACATTGAAGGTTGTGGAGGCAGTGAGTGTTGAAGCTGGTGGAGGGAGTGAGTGTTGAATGTGGTGGAGGGAGTGAGTGTTGTAGATGGGGGAGGGGTTGAATTTTGAATGTGCCGGAGGGAGTGAATGTTGAAGGTGGTGGAGTGAGTGAGTGTTGAAAGTGGTGGAGGAATGAATGTTGAAGGTGGTTGAGAGAGTTAATGTTGTAGGTTGGGGATGGAGTGAATGTTGAAGGTGGTTGAGAGAGTTAATGTTGTAGGTTGGGGATGGAGTGAATGTTGAAGGTGGTGGAGGGAGGGAGTGTTGAATGTTCTGGAGGGAGTGAGTGGTGAAGATAGTGGAGGGAGGGAGTGTTGAAGGTGTTGGAGAGAGTGCATGTTGACGGTGCTGGAGGGAGTGAGTGTTGAAGGTGGAGGAGGGATGAGTGTTGAAGGTGGTGGAGTGAGTGAGTGTTGAAGGTGATCGATGGAGTGAGTGTTGAAGGTGGTGGAGGGAGTGAGTGTTGAAGCAAGTGGAGGGTGTGTGTGTTGAAGTTGTTGGTGGTAGTGAATGTTGAATCTGGTGGAGGGAGTGAGTGTTGAAAGTGATGGAGGGAGTGAATGTTGAAGGTTGTGGAGGGGGTGAATGTTGAACTTGTTGGTGGGAGTGAAAGTTGAAGTTGGAGGGAGTGACTGTTGAAGATGTTGGAGGGAGTGACTGTTGAAGGTGGTGGAGTGAGTGAATGTTGAAGGTGCTGGAGGGAATGAGTGTATAAGGTGGTGGAGGGATGAGTGTTGAAGGTGTGGGAGGGAGTGAATGTAGAAGGTGGAGGAGGGAGTGAGTGTTGAAGCTGGTGGAGGCAGTGAATGTTGAAGTTGGTGGAGTGAGTCAATGTTGAAGCTGATGTAGGGCGTGAGTGTTGAAGATGGGGGAGGGAGTGAGTGTAGAAGGTGGTGGAGGGAGTGAATGTTGAAGCTGGTGGAGCGAGTGAACGTTGAAGGTGGTGGAATGAGTGAATTTTGAAGGTGGCATAGCTAATGAATGTTGAAGGTGGTGGAGGGAGTCAATGTTAAAGGTGATGGAGGGTGTGAGTGTTGAAGGTGGTGGAGGGAGTGAATTTTGAAGGTGGTGTAGGGAGTGAATGTTGAACGTGGTGGAGGGAGTGATTGTTGAAGATGGGGGAGGGAGTGAGTATTGAATTTGCTGGTGGGAGTGAATCTTGAAGGTGGTGGAGGGAGTGAATGTTGAAGTTGGAGGGAGTGAGTGTTGAAGGTGGTGGAGGGAGTAAATGTTGAAGGTGTTGCAAGGTGTGAATGTTGTAGGTGGGGGAGGGAGTGAATGTTGAAGGTGGTGGAGGGAGTGAATGTTGAAGTTCGTGGAGGGAGTGAGTGCTGACGGTGCTTGAGGGAGTGAATGTTAAAGGTGGTGGAGGGAGTGACTCTTGAAGGCGGTGGAGGGAGTGAGTGCTGAAGATGGTGGAGGGAGTGTCTGTTGAAGGTGGTGGAAGGAGTGAGTGTTGAAGGTGGTGGCGGGAGTGAGTGTTGAAGGTAGGGGAGGGAGTAAGTGTTGAAGGTGGTGGAGGGAGTTAATGTTGAAAGTGGTGGAGGGAGTGATTGTTGAAGGTTTTGGAGGGAGTGAGTTTTGAAGGTGGAGGTGGGACAGAGTGTTGAAGTTGGTGGAGGGAGTAAATGCTGAAGGTGGTGGAGGGAGTGAGTGTTGAATGTAGTGGAGGGAGTGAGTGTTGAAGGTGGTGGAGGGAGTTAATGTTGAAGGTGCTGGAGGGAGTGATTGTTGGACGTGTTGGAGGGAGGGAGTTTTGAAGGTGGAGGTGGGAGAGAGTGTTGAAGGTGGTGGAGGGAGTTAATGCTGAATGTGGTGGATGGAGTGAGTGCTGAAGATGAAGGAGGGAGTGAGTGTTGAAGGTGGTGGAACGGGCAAATGCTGAACGTGTTGGAGGGAGTGATTGTTGAAGGTTGTGGAGGGATTGAATGTTGAAGGTGGTGGAGGGTGTGATTGTTGAAGGTGTTGGAGGGGGTGAGTTTTGAAGGTGGAGGTGGGAGAGTGTGTTGAAGGATATGGTGGGAGTGAATGCTGGGGGTGGTGGAGGGAGTGAGTGTTGAAGGAGGTGGAGGCCGTGAATTTTGAATTTGGGGGAGGGACTGAGTCTTGCAGTTGTTGGAGGGAGTTAATGTTGAAAGTGGTGGAGTGAGTGAGTGTTGAAGGTGGTGAAGGGAGTGAATGTTGAAGTTGGTGGAGGGAGTGAGTGTTGAAGGTGGTGGAGGGAATGAATGTTGAAGGTTGGGGAGGGAATGAGTGTTGAAGGTGGTGGAGTGAGTGAATGTTGACGGAGATCGAGGGAGTGATTGTTGATCGTGGTGAAGAGAGTGAGTGTTGAAGGTGGTGGAGTGTGTGAGTGTTGACGGTGGTAGAGGGAGTGAATGTTGAAGGTGGTGGAGGGAGTGAACGTTGAAGGTGGTGGAGATAGTGATTCTTGAAGTTGGTGGAGGAAGTGAGTGTTGAAGGTGGTGAAGGGAGTGATTGTTGAAGGTGGTGGAGGGAGTGAGTGTTGACGGTGATGCAGGTAGTGATTGTTGAAGGTGGTGGAGGGAGTGATTGTTGAACGTGGTGGAGGGAGTGAATATTGAAGGTGGTGGAGGGAGTGAGAGTTGAAGTTGGTGGAGGGAGTGAGTGTTGAAGAAAGGGGAGGGATTGAATGTTGAAGGTGGTGGAGGGGGTGAGTACTGAAGGTGGGGGAGTGAGTGTTTGTTGAAATTGGTGGAGGGTGTGAGTGTTGAAGGTGGTGGAGGGAGTGAATGTTGAAGGTGGTGGAGGGAGTGAATGTTGAAGGTGGTGGAGGGAATGAGTGTTGAAGGTAGTGGAGGGAGTGAGTGTGGAAGATGGTGGAGGGAGTGACTGTTGAAGGTGGTGGAGGGAGTGAGTGTTGAAGGTGGCGGAGGGAGTGAGTGTTGAAGGTGATGGCGGAAGTGAGTGTTGGAGGTCGGGGAGGGAGTAATTGTTGAATGTAGTGGAGGGAGTTAATGTTGAAGGTTGTGGTGGGAGTGATTGTTCAAGGTGTTGGAGGGTGTGAGTTTTGAAGGTGGAGGAGGGAGTGTGTGTTGAAGGATGTGGAGGGAGTGAATGCTGAAGGTGGTGGAGGGAGTGAGTGTTCAAGGTGGTGGAGGGATTGAGTGTTGAAGTTGGTGGAGGGAGTGAATGTTGAATGAGGTGGAGGGTGTGAAAGTTGAAGGTGGTGGAGGGAGTGAGTGTTGAAGGTGGTGGAGGGAGTCAGTGTTGAATGTGGTTGAGGGAATGAATGTTGTCGGTGGTGGAGGGAGTTAATTTTGAAAGTGATGGAGGGTGTGCGTGTTGAAGGTGGTAGAGGGAGTGAATGTTGAAGGTGGGGGAGGGATGAGTGATGAATGTGTGGGAGGGAGTGAATGTTGAAGGTGGTGGAGGGTTTGAATGTTTGAATGGGGGTGGAAGCGTTTATTGAAGTTGTTGGAGGGAGTTAATGTTGAAGGTGGTGGAGGGAGTGAGTGTTAAAGTTGGAGGAGGGAGTGTGTGTTGAAGGTGGTGGAGGGAGTGAATGTTGAAGGTGGGGGAGGGACTGAGTGTTGAAGTTGGGGGAGGATGTGAATGTTGAAGGTGATCAAGGGAGTGATTATTGAAGTTGTTGGAGGGAGTTAATTTTGAAGGTGGTGGAGAGAGTGAGTGTTGGAGGTCGTGGAGGGATTGAGTGTTGAAGGTGCTTGAGGGAGTGAATGTTGAAGGTGGTGGAGGGTCTGAATGTTGTAGGTGGCGGAGGGAGTTAATTTTGAAGGTGATGGAGGGTGTGAGTGTTGAAGGTGGTGGAGGGAGTGAATGTTGCAGGTGGGGGAGGGATGAGTGATGAAGTTGAGGGAGGGAGTGAATGTTGAATGTGGTGGAGGAAGTGAGTGTTGAAGTTGGTGGAGGGAGTGAGTGTTGAAGGTGGTGGAGGGAGTGACTGTTGAAGGTGGTGGAGGGAGTGACTGTTGAATGTGGTGGCGGGAGTGCGTGTTGAAGGTGGGGGAGGGAGTAAGTATTGAATGTCGTGGAGGGAATTAATGTTGAAAGTGGTGGAGGGAGTGATTGTTCAAGGTGTTGGAGGGAGAGAGTTTTGAAGGTGGAGGAGGGAGAGAGTGTTAAGGGATGTGGAGGGAGTGAATGCTGAATATGGTGGAGCGAGTGAATGTTGAAGGTGGTGGAGGGAATGAGTGTTGAATGTGGTGGAGGGAGTGAATGTTGAATATGGGGGAGGGAGTGAGTGTTGAAGGTGGTGGAGGGAGTGAATGTTTAATGAGCTGGAGGGAGTGAATGTTGAAGGTGGTGCAGGGAGTGAGTGTTGAAGGTGGTGGAGGGAGTGAATGTTGAAGGTGGTGGAGGGAGTGAGTGTTGAAGATGGCGGAGGGAGTGAATGTTGAAGGTGGTGGAGGGGGTGAATGTTGCACGTGTTGGAGGGAGTGTAAGTTGAAGTTGGAGGGATTTTGAGTTGAAGGTTGTGCAGGGTGTAAGTGTTGAAGGTGGTGGAGGGAGTGAATGTTGAAGATAGTGGAGGGAGTGAGTGTTGAATTTGGTGGAGGGAGTAAGTGTAGAACGTGGTGGAGGTTGTGAATTTTGAAGGTGGCGTAGGGAGTGAATTTTGAAGGTGTTGGAGGTAGTGGGTGTTGAAGTTCGTGGAGTGAGTCAATGTTGAAGTTGATGGAAGGTGTGAGTGTTGAAGGTGGTGGAGGGAGTGAATTTTGAAGGTGGTGGATGGAGTGAATGCTGAAGGTGGTGGAGGGAGTGAGTGTGGAAGGTGGGGGAGGGAGTGAGTATTGAAGTTGCTGGTGGGTGTGAATGTTGAAGGTGGTGGAGGGAGTGAATGTTGAAGTTGGAGGGAGTGAGTGTTGAAGGTTGAGGAGGGAGTGAATGTTGAAGATGGAGGAGGGAGTGAGTGTTGAAGGTGGTGTAGTGAGTAAATGTTGGAGGTGGGGGAGTGAATGATTTTTGAAGGTGATGGAGGGTGTGAGTGTTGATGGTGGTGGAGGGAGTGAATGTTGAAGGTGGGGGAGGGATGAGTGATGATGGTTGCGGAGGGAGTGAATGTTGAACGAGATGGTGGGAGTGAATGTTGATGGTGGTGGAGGGAGTGAGTGTTAAAGATGGGGGAGGGATTGAGTATTGAGGTTGGTGGTGGGAGTGAATGTTGAAGGTGGTGGAGGGGGTGAAAGTTGAAGTTGGAGGGAGTGAGTGTTGAAGGTTGTGGAGTGAGTGAGTGTAGAACATGGTGGAGGGTGTGAATGGTGAAGGTGGTGGAGAGAATTAGTGTTGAATATGGTGGAGGGAGTGAATATTGAACGAGGTGGAGGGAGTGAATGTTGAAGGTGGTGGAGGGAGTGAGTGTTGAAGATGGGGGAGGGGGTGAATGTTGAACGTGTTGGAGGGAGTGAAAGTTGAAGTTGGAGGGAGTGAGTGTTGAAGGTTGTGGAGGGAGTGTCTGTTGAACGTGGTGGAGCGTGTGAATGTTGAAGGTGGTGGAGGGAATGAGTGTTGAAGGTGCTTGAGGGAGTGAGTGTTGAAGGTGGTGGAGGGAGTGAATGTCAAAGGTGGGGGAGGGATGAGTGTTGAAGGTGGTGGAGGGAGTGAGTGTTGAAGGTGCTGGAGCGTGTGAGTGTTGAAGGTGGTGGAGGGTGTATGTGTTGAAGGCGGTGGAGGGAGGGAATGTTGAAGGTGTTGGAGGGAGTGAGTGTTGAACGTGGTGGAGGGAGTGAATTTTGTAGGTGGGGGAGGGTGTGAATTTTGAAGGTGATATAGAGTGTGAGTGTTGAAGGTGGTGGAGGGAGTGAATGTTGAATGTGGGGGAGGGATGAGTGATGAAGGTGGAGGGAGTGAATGTTGTAGGTGGTGGAGGGAGTGAGTGTTGAAGATGGGGGATGGAGTGAGTATTGAAGTTGGTGGTGGGAGTGAGTGTTGAAGGTGGTGGAGGGAGTGAATGTTGAATGTGTTGGAGGGAATGAAAGTTGAAGTTGGAGGGAGTGAGTGTTGACGGTTGTGGAGGGATTGAGTGTTGAACGTGGTGGAGGGTGTGAATGTTGAAGGTGGTGGAGGGAATGAGTGTTGAAGGTGGTGGAGGGAGTGAGTGTTTAAGGTGCTTGAGGGAATGAATGTGGGGGAGGGAGTGAATTTTGAAGGAGATGGAGTGAGTGAGTGTTGAAGGTACTGGAGGTAGTGAATGTTGAATGTGGGGTAGGGATGAGTGTTGAAGCTGGGGGAGGGTGTGAATGTTGAAGGTGGTGGAGGGAGTGATTGTTGAAGGTGGTGGAGGGAGTGAGTGTTGAAGGTGGTGGATGGAGTGAGAGTTGAAGGTGGTGGATGGAGTGAATATTGAACCTTGTGGATCGAGTGAACATTGAATCTGGCGGAGGGAGTGAATGTTGAAAGTGGTGGAGGGAGTGACTGTTGAAGGTGGTGGAGTGAGTCAATGTTGAAGGTGATGGAGGGCGTGAGTGTTGAAGGAGGTGGAGGGAGTGAATTATGAAGGTGGCGGAGGCTGTGAATGTTGAAGGTGGTGGAGGGAGAGAATGTTGAAGTGGGAGGGTGTGAGTGTTGAAGGTGGTGTAGGGAATGAATGTTGAAGGTGGTGGAGGGAGTGAATTTTGAAGGACGTGGAGGGAGTGAATGCTGGAGGTTGTGGAGGGAGTGTGTTGAATGTGGTGGATGGTTTGAATGCTGAATTTGGGGGTGGGAGTGATTATTGAAGTTGTTGGAGGGAGTGAATGTTGAAGGTTGGGGAGAGACTGAGTGTTGAAGGTGGGGGAGTGTGTGAATGTTGAAGGTGATCAAGGGAGTGATTGTTGATTGTGGTGGAGGGAGTGAGTGTTGAAGGTGGTGAAGGGAGTGAGTGTTGAAGGTGGTGGAGGGAGTTAGTGTTGAAGATGGGGGAGGGAGTGAGTGTTGAAGGTGGTGGAGGGAGTTAGTGTTGCAGATCGGGGAGGGAGTGAGTTTTGAAGGTGGGGGAGGGTGTGAATTTTGAAGGCGATCGAGGGAGTGATTGTTCAAGGTGGTGTAGGGCGTGAGTGTTGAAGGTGGTGCTGGGAGTGAGTGTTAAATGTGGTGGAGGAAGTGATTGTTCACCTGGTAGAGGGAGTGAATGTTGAAGGTGGTGGAGGGGGTGAACGTTGAAGCTGGTGGAGATAGTGATTCTTGAAGTTGGTGGAGGAAGTGAGTGTTGAAGGTGGTGAAGGGAGTTATTGCTGAAGGTGGTGGAGGGATTGAGTGTTGACGGTGGTGGAGGGAGTGATAGTTGAAGTTGGTGGAGGTAGTGAGTGTTGAAGGAGGGGGAGGGATTGAATGTTGAAGGCGGAGGAGGGTGTCAGTACTGAAGGTGGGGGAGGGAGTGATACTTGAAGTTGGTGGAGGGTGTGAGTGTTGAAGGTGGTGGAGGGAGTGAATGTTGACGGTGGTGGAGGGAGTGAATGTTGAAGTTGGTGGAGGGAGAGAGTGTTGAAGGTGGTGGAGGGAGTGAGTGTTGAACGGGGTGGAGATAGTGAGTGTTGAAAGTGGTGGAGGGAATGAATGTTGTAGGTGGGGGAGTGATTGAATGTTGAAGATGGAGGAGGGAGTGAGTGTTGAAGGTGGTGGAGGGAGTTAATGTTGAAGGTGGTGGAGGTTGTGAGTGTTGAAAGGGGTAGAGGGAGTGAGTGTTGAAGGTGGTGGAGGGAGTGAACGTTGAAGCTGGTGGAGATAGTGATTCTTGAAGTTGGTGGAGGAAGTGAGTGTTGAAGGTGGTGAAGGGAGTTATTGCTGAAGGTGGTGGAGGGATTGAGTGTTGACGGTGGTGGAGGGAGTGATAGTTGAAGCTGGTGTAGGTAGTGAGTGTTGAAGGAGGGGGAGGGATTGAATGTTGAAGGCGGTGGAGGGTGTGAGTACTGAAGGTGGGGGAGGGAGTGATACTTGAAGTTGGTGGAGGGTGTGAGTGTTGAAGGTGGTGGAGGGAGTGAGTGTTGAAGGTGGTGGAGGGAGTGAATGTTGACGGTGGTGGAGGGAGTGAGTGTTGAAGGTGGTGGAGGGAGTGAATGTTGACGGTGGTGGAGGGAGTGAGTGTTGAAGGTAGTGGAGGGAATGAATGTTGAAGGTGGTGGACTGAGTGAATGTTGAAGGTGGGAGAGGGAGTGAATGTTGAAGGTGGTGGAGGGAATGAATGTTGTAGGTGGGGGAGGGATTGAATGTTGAAGATGGAGGAGGGAGTGAGTGTTGAAGGTGGTGGAGGGAGTTAATGTTGGAGGTGGTGGAGTGAGTGAATGTTGAAGGTGGTGGAGGGAGTGAGTGTTGAAGGTGGTGGAGGGAGTTAATGTTGGAGGTGGTGGAGTGAGTGAATGTTGAAGGTGGGGCAGGGAGTGAATTTTGATTGTGCTGGAGGGAGTGAATGTTGATGGTGGGTGAGGGAGTGAGTTTTGAAGGTGGTGGAGGGAGTGAGTGTTGAAAGTGCTTGAGGGAGTGATTGTTGAAGTTGGGGGAGGGAGTGAATGTTGTAGGTGGGGGATGGAGTGAATTTTGAATGTGATGGAGGGTGTGAGTGTTGAAGGTGGTGGAGGGAGTGAATGTTGAACGTGGTGGTGGGAGTGAATGTTGAAGATGGTGGAGGGAGTGAGTGTAGAAGATGGTGGAGGTAGTGAGTGCTGAAGGTGGTGGAGGGAGTGAATGTTGAACGAGGTGGAGGGAGTGAATGATGAAGGTGGTGGTGGGAGTGAGTGTTGAAGATGGGGGAGGGGGTGAATGTTGAACGTGTTGGAGGGAGTGAAAGTTGAAGTTGGAGGGAGCGAGTGTTGAAGGTTGTGCAGGGAGTGAGTGTTGAACGTGGTGGAGGGTGTGAATGTTGAAGGTGGTGGAGTGAATGAGTGCTGATGGTGGTGGAGGGAATCAGTGTTGAAGGTGCTTGAGGGAGTGTGTGTTTAAGGTGGTGGAGGGAGTGAATGTTGAAGGTCGGGGAGGGATGAGTTTTCAAGGTGGTGGAGGGAGTATGTGTTGAAGGTGGTGGAGGGAGTGAATGTTGAAGGTGGTGGAGGGAGTGAGTGTTGAAGTTGGTGGAGGGAGTGATTGTTGAAGGTGTTGGAGGGAGTGAATATTGAAGGTGGTGGAGGTAGTGAGAGTTTCAATTGGTGGAGGGAGTGAGTGTTGAAGGAGGGGGAAAGTGAAAGTGGGGGAGGGATTAAATTTTGAAGGTGGGGGAGGGAGTGTTTCTTGAAGTTGGTGGAGGTTGTGAGTTTTGAAGGTAGTGGAGGGAGTGAGTGTAGAATGTGGTGTAGGGAGTGAATGTTGACGGTGGTGGAGGGAATGAGTGTTGAAGGTGGTGGAGGGAGTGAATGTTGAAGGGGTGGAGGGAGTGACTATTGAAGGTGGTGGAGTTAGTGAGTGTTGAAGATGGTGGAGGGAGTCACTGTTGAAGGTGGTGGAGGGAGTGAGTGTTGAAGGTGCTGGAGGGAGTTAGTGTTGAAGGTGGTGGCGGGAGTGAGTGTTGAAGGTGGGGGAGGGAGTAAGTGTTGAAGGTGGTGGAGGGAGTTAATGTTGAAGGTTGTGGAGGGAGTGATTATTCAAGGTGTTGGAGGGAGTGAGTTTTGAAGGTGGAGGAGGGAGAGAGTGTTGAAGGATGTGGAGGGAGTGAATGCTGAAGGTGGTGGAGGGAGTGAGTGTTGAAGGTGGTGGAGGGAGTGAGTGTTGAACGGGGTGGAGATGGTGAGTGTTGAAAGTGGTGGAGGGAATGAATGTTGTAGGTGGGGGAGTGATTGAATGTTGAAGATGGAGGAGGGAGTGAGTGTTGAAGGTGGTGGAGGGAGTTAATGTTGAAGGTGGTGGAGGTTGTGAGTGTTGAAAGGGGTAGAGGGAGTGAGTGTTGAAGGTGGTGGAGGGAGTGAACGTTGAAGCTGGTGGAGATAGTGATTCTTGAAGTTGGTGGAGGAAGTGAGTGTTGAAGGTGGTGAAGGGAGTTATTGCTGAAGGTGGTGGAGGGATTGAGTGTTGACGGTGGTGGAGGGAGTGATAGTTGAAGCTGGTGTAGGTAGTGAGTGTTGAAGGAGGGGGAGGGATTGAATGTTGAAGGCGGTGGAGGGTGTGAGTACTGAAGGTGGGGGAGGGAGTGATACTTGAAGTTGGTGGAGGGTGTGAGTGTTGAAGGTGGTGGAGGGAGTGAGTGTTGAAGGTGGTGGAGGGAGTGAATGTTGACGGTGGTGGAGGGAGTGAGTGTTGAAGGTGGTGGAGGGAGTGAATGTTGACGGTGGTGGAGGGAGTGAGTGTTGAAGGTAGTGGAGGGAATGAATGTTGAAGGTGGTGGACTGAGTGAATGTTGAAGGTGGGAGAGGGAGTGAATGTTGAAGGTGGTGGAGGGAATGAATGTTGTAGGTGGGGGAGGGATTGAATGTTGAAGATGGAGGAGGGAGTGAGTGTTGAAGGTGGTGGAGGGAGTTAATGTTGGAGGTGGTGGAGTGAGTGAATGTTGAAGGTGGTGGAGGGAGTGAGTGTTGAAGGTGGTGGAGGGAGTTAATGTTGGAGGTGGTGGAGTGAGTGAATGTTGAAGGTGGGGCAGGGAGTGAATTTTGATTGTGCTGGAGGGAGTGAATGTTGATGGTGGGTGAGGGAGTGAGTTTTGAAGGTGGTGGAGGGAGTGAGTGTTGAAAGTGCTTGAGGGAGTGATTGTTGAAGTTGGGGGAGGGAGTGAATGTTGTAGGTGGGGGATGGAGTGAATTTTGAATGTGATGGAGGGTGTGAGTGTTGAAGGTGGTGGAGGGAGTGAATGTTGAACGTGGTGGTGGGAGTGAATGTTGAAGATGGTGGAGGGAGTGAGTGTAGAAGATGGTGGAGGTAGTGAGTGCTGAAGGTGGTGGAGGGAGTGAATGTTGAACGAGGTGGAGGGAGTGAATGATGAAGGTGGTGGTGGGAGTGAGTGTTGAAGATGGGGGAGGGGGTGAATGTTGAACGTGTTGGAGGGAGTGAAAGTTGAAGTTGGAGGGAGCGAGTGTTGAAGGTTGTGCAGGGAGTGAGTGTTGAACGTGGTGGAGGGTGTGAATGTTGAAGGTGGTGGAGTGAATGAGTGCTGATGGTGGTGGAGGGAATCAGTGTTGAAGGTGCTTGAGGGAGTGTGTGTTTAAGGTGGTGGAGGGAGTGAATGTTGAAGGTCGGGGAGGGATGAGTTTTCAAGGTGGTGGAGGGAGTATGTGTTGAAGGTGGTGGAGGGAGTGAATGTTGAAGGTGGTGGAGGGAGTGAGTGTTGAACGTGGTGGAGTGTGTGAATGTTGAAGGTGGTGGAGGGAGTGAGTGTTGAAGTTGGTGGAGGGAGTGATTGTTGAAGGTGTTGGAGGGAGTGAATATTGAAGGTGGTGGAGGTAGTGAGAGTTTCAATTGGTGGAGGGAGTGAGTGTTGAAGGAGGGGGAAAGTGAAAGTGGGGGAGGGATTAAATTTTGAAGGTGGGGGAGGGAGTGTTTCTTGAAGTTGGTGGAGGTTGTGAGTTTTGAAGGTAGTGGAGGGAGTGAGTGTAGAATGTGGTGTAGGGAGTGAATGTTGACGGTGGTGGAGGGAATGAGTGTTGAAGGTGGTGGAGGGAGTGAATGTTGAAGGGGTGGAGGGAGTGACTATTGAAGGTGGTGGAGTTAGTGAGTGTTGAAGATGGTGGAGGGAGTCACTGTTGAAGGTGGTGGAGGGAGTGAGTGTTGAAGGTGCTGGAGGGAGTTAGTGTTGAAGGTGGTGGCGGGAGTGAGTGTTGAAGGTGGGGGAGGGAGTAAGTGTTGAAGGTGGTGGAGGGAGTTAATGTTGAAGGTTGTGGAGGGAGTGATTATTCAAGGTGTTGGAGGGAGTGAGTTTTGAAGGTGGAGGAGGGAGAGAGTGTTGAAGGATGTGGAGGGAGTGAATGCTGAAGGTGGTGGAGGGAGTGAGTGTTGAAGGTGGTGGAGGGAGTGAATGTTGAATATGGGGGAGCTAGTGAGTGTTGAAGATGGTGGAGGGAGTAAATTTTGAAGGTGGTTTAGGGGGTGAGTGTTGAAGGTGGTGGAGGGAGTGAATGTTAAAGGTCGGGCAGGGATGAGTGGTGAAGGTTGGGGAGGGAGTGAATGTTGAACGAGATGGAGGGAGTGAATGAAGAAGGTGGTGGCGGGAGTGAGTGTTAAAGATGGGGAGGGAGTGAGTTTTAAGGTTGGTGGTGGGAGTGATTGTAGAACATGGTTGAGGGTTTGAATGTTGAAGGTGGTGGAGGGAATGAGTGTTGAAGATGGTGGAGGGAGTGAGTGTGGAAGGTGGTGGAGGGAGTGAATGTTGGAGGTGGTAGAGGGTGTGAATGGTGAAGGTGGTGGAGGGAGTGAAAGTTGAAGTTGGAGGGAGTGAGTATTGAAGGTTGTGGAGGTTGTGAATGTTGAAGGTGCTGCAGGGAATGAGTGTTGAATGTGGTGGATGGAGTGAATGTTGAAGTTGGTGGAAGGAGTCAATGTTGAAGGTGGGGGAGGGATGGGTGTTGAAGGTGTTGGAGGGAGTGAGTGTTGAAGGTGGTGAAGGGAGTTATTGCTGAAGGTGGTGGAGGGATTGAGTGTTGACGGTGGTGGAGTGAGTGATATTGAAGTTAGTGGAGGTAGTGAGTGTTGAAGGAGGGGGAGGGATTGAATGTTGAAGGTGGTGGAGGGAGTGTTATTGAAGGTGGGGGAGGCATTAAATTTTGAAGGTGGTGGAGGGTGTGAGTACTGAAGGTGGGGGAGGGAGTGATACTTGAAGTTGGTGGAGGGTGTGACTGTTGAAGGTGGTGGAGGGAGTGAATGTTGACGGTGGTGGAGGGAGTGTGTGTTGAAGGAAGTGGAGGGAATGAATGTTGAAGTTGGTGGAGGGAGAGAGTGTTGAAGGTGGTGGAGGGAGTGAGTGTTGAAGGAGGTGGTGGGATTGAATGTTGAAGGTGGTGGAGGGAGTGTAATTGAAGGTGGGGGAGGCATTAAATTTTGAAGGTGGTGGAGGGTGTGAGTACTGAAGGTGGGGGAGGGAGTGATACTTGAAGTTGGTGGAGGGTGTGAGTGTTGAAGGTGGTGGAGGGAGTGAATTTTGAAGGTGGTGGAGGGAATGAGTGTTGATGGTGGTGGAGGGAGTCAGTGTTGAAGGTGCTTGAGGGAGTGTGTGTTGAAGGTGGTGGAGGGAGTGAATGTTGAAGGTCGGGGAGGGATGAGTTTTCAAGGTGGTGGAGGGAGTATGTGTTGAAGGTGGTGGAGGGAGTGAATGTTGAAGGTGGTGGAGGGAGTGAGTGTTGAACGTTGTGGAGGGTGTGAATGTTGAAGGTGGTGGAGGGAGTGAGTGTGAGTGAATGTTGAAGGTGGTGGAGGCATTGAATGTTGAAGGTGGTGGAGGGAGTGATTGTTGAAGGTGGTGGAAGTAGTGACTATTGAAGGTGGTGGAGTTAGTGAGTGTTGAAGTTGGTGGACGGAGTGAATGTTGAAGATGGTGGCGAGAGTGAGTGTTGAAGGTGGTGGAGGGAGTTAATTTTGAAGGTGGTTTAGGGGGTGAGTGTTGAAGGTGGTGAAGGGAGTGAATGTTGAATGAGGTGGAGGGAGTGAATGTTGAAGGTGGTGGAGGGAGTGAGTGTTGAAAATGGGGGAGGGAGTGAGTGTTGAAGGTGGTGGAGGGAATCAATGTTGAAGGTGGTGGAGGGGGTGATTCTTGAAGGTCGCGGAGGGAGTGAGTATTTAAGTTGCTGTTGGGAGTGAATGTTGAAGGTGGTTGAGAGAGTGAATGTTGAAGATGGAGGAGGGAGTGAGTGTTGAAGGTGGTGGAGGGAGTAAATGTTGGAGGTGGTGGAGGGCGTCAGTGTAGAACGTGGTGGAGCGTGTGAATGTTGAAGGTGGTGGAGGGTTTGAATGTTGAAGATGGTGGAGGGAGTGATTGTTGAATGAGGTGGAGGGAGAGAATGTTGAAGGTGGTGGTGGGAGTGAGTGTTGAAGATGGGGGAGGGAGTGAATGTTGAAAGTGTTGGAGGGAGTGAAAGTTGAAGTTGGAGGGAGTGAGTATTGAAGGTTGTGGAGGTTGTGAATGTTGAAGGTGGTGGAGGGAGTGAGTTTAGAAGGTGGTGGAGGGATGAGTGATGAAGGTGGGGGACGGAGTGAATGTTCAAAGTGGTGGAGGGAGTGAGTGTTGAAGGTGGTGGAGGGAGTGAATGTTGAAGGTGGTGGAGGGAGTGAATGTTGAAGGTGGTGGAGGGAGTGAGTGTTGAAGGTGGGGGAGGGAGTGAATGTTGAAGATGGTGGAGGGAGTGAGTGTTGAAGGTGGTGGAGGGAGTGAATGTTGAACGAGGTGGAGGGAGTGAATGATGAAGGTGGTGGTGGGAGTGAGTGTTGAAGATGGGGGAGTGGTTGAATGTTGAACGTGGTGGAGGGAGTGAGTGTTGAAGGTGGTGGAGGGAGTGAGTGTTGAAGGTGGTGGAGGGAGTGAGTGTTGAATATGGCGGAGGGATTTAGTGTTGAAGGTGCTTGAGGGAGAGAATGTTGAATGTGGTGGAGGGAGTGAATGTTATAGATGGGGGGGTAGTGAATTTTGAACGTGATGGAGGGTGTGAGGGTTGAAGGTGGGGGTGGGATCAGTGTTGATGGTGGGGGAGGAAGTGAATGTTGAAAGTGGTGGAGGGAGTGAGTGTTGAAGGTGGTGGAGGGGGTGAATGTTGAAGGTGGTGGAGGGGGTGAATGTTGAAGGTGGTGGAGGGGGTGAATGTTGAACGTGTTGGAGGGAGTGAAAGTTGAAGTTGGAGGGAGTGAGTTTTGAAGGTTGTGGAGGGAGTGAATGTTGAAGTTGGTGGAGGGAGAGATTGTTGAAGGTGTTGGAGGGAGTGTGTTTTGAAGGTGGAGGAGGTAGAGTGTTGAAGGATGTGGTGGGAGCGAATGCTGGATGTGGTGGAGGGAGTGAGTGTTGATGCTGGTGGAAGGACTGAACGTTGAATTTGGGGGAGGGAGTGAGTATTGAAGTTGGTGGAGGGAGTGAATGTTGAAGGAGGTGGAGGGAGTGAGTGTTGAAGCTGGTGGAGGGAGTGAATGTTGAAGGTGGTAGAGGGAGTGATTGTTGAAGTTGGTGGAGGGAATGAGTGTTGAACGTGCTGGAGGGTGTGAATGTTGAAGGTGGTGGAGGGATTGAGCGTTGAAGGTGCTGGAGGGAATGAGTGTTGAAGATGGGGGATGGAGTGAGTATTGAATTTGTTGGTGGGACTGCATATTCAAGGTGGTGGAGCGGGTGAATGTTCAACGTGTTGGAGGGAGTGAAAGTTGAAGTTGGAGGGTGTGAGTGTTGAATGTTGTGGAGGGAGTGAATGTGGAAAGTGGTGGAGGGAGTGAATGTTGAAGGTGGTGGAGGGATTGAATGTTGAAAGTGGTGGAGTGAGTGATTGTTGAAGGTGTTGGAGGGTTGAGTTTTGAAGGTGGAGGAGGGAGAGTGTGTTGAAGGATGTGGAGGGAGTGAATGCTGGAGGTGGTGGAGGGAGTGAGTGTTGAAGTTGGTGGAGGGAGTGAATGTTGAAATTGGGGGAGGGAGTGAGTGTTGAAGCTATTGGAAGGAGTGAATGTTGAAGTTGGTGGAGGGAGTGAGTGTTGAAGGTGGTGGAGGGAGTGAATGTTGAAGGTGGGGGAGGGACTGAGTGTTGAAGGTGGGGGAGGGAGTGGATGTTGAAGGTGATCGAGGGAGTGATGTTCAAGGTAGTGACGGGAGTGAGTGTTGATGGTGATGGAGGTAGTGAGTGTTGAAGGTAGTGGAGGGAGTGAGTGGCGAAGATGGGTGAGCGAGTGAGTTTTGAAGGTCGTGGTGTGGGTGAATGTTAAAGGTGGTGGAGGAAGTGATTGTTGAAGCTGGTAGAGGGAGTGAATGTTGAAGGTGGTGGCGGGAGTGAGTGTTGTATGTGGGGGAGGGAGTAAGTTTTGAAGGTGGCGGAGGGAGAGTGTGTTGAAGGATGTGGAGGGAGTGAGTGTTGAATGTGGTGGAGGGAGTGAATGTTGAATATGGGGGAGGGAGTGAGTGTTGAAGGTGGTGGAGGGAGTGAATGTTGAAGTTGGTGGAGGGAGTGAGAGTTGAAGATGGGGGAGGGAGTGAGTGTTGAAGTTGGTGGAGGGAGTGAATGTTGAAGGTGGGGGAGGGATGAGTGTTGAAGGTGGGGGAGGGAGTGACTTTTGAAGGTGATGGAGGGAGTGAGTGTTGAAGGTTGTGGAGGGACTGAGTGCTAAAGGTGATGGAGTGAGTCAGTGTTGAAAGTGGTGGAAGGAGTGAATTTTGAAGTTTGGCGGAGGGAGTGAATGTTGAAGGTGGTGGAGGGAGTGAGTGTTGAAGGTGGTGGAGGGAGTGAATGTTGAAGGTGGTGGAGGGAGTGAATGTTGAAGATGGAGGAGGGAGTGAGTGTTGAAGGTGGTGGAGGGTGTGAATGTTGAAGGTGGTGGAGGGTGTGAATGTTGAAGGTGGTGGACGGAGTGAATGTTGAAGGTGGTGGAGGGAGTCAGTTTTCAAGATGGGGGAGGGGGTGAATGTTGAACGTGTTGGAGGGAGTGAAAGTTGATGTTGGCGGGAGTGAGTGTTGTAGGTGGTGGAGGGTGTGAATGTTGAAGGTGGTGGAGGGAGTGAATGTTGAAAGTGGTGGAGGGAGTGAATGTTGAAAGTGGTGGAGAGAGTGAGTGTTGAAGGTGGTGGAGGGATTGAGTGTTGAAGGTGCTTGAGGGAGTGAATGTTGAAGGTGGTGGAGGGAGTGAATGTTGAATGTGGGCGAGGGATGAGTGATGAACGTGTGGGAGGGAGTGCATGTTGAAGGTGGTGGAGGGAGTGAATGTTGAAGGTGGTGGAGGGAGTGAGTGTTGAAGGTGGTGGAGGGAGTGAGTGTTGAAGGTGGTGGAGGGAGTGAGTTTTCAAGATGGGGGAGGGGGTGAATGTTGAACGTGTTGGAGAGAGTGAAAGTTGATGTTGGCGGGAGTGAGTGTCGTAGGTTGTGCAGGGATTGAGTGTTGAACGTGGTGGAGGGTGTGAATGTTGAAGGTGGTGGAGGGAATGAGTGTTGAAAGTGGTGGAGGGAGTGAATGTTGAAGGTGGGGGAGGGAATGAGTGTTGAAGGTGGTGGAGGGAGTGAATGTTGAAGGTGGGGGAGGATTGAGTGTTGAAGATGGGGGAGGGAGTGAGTGTTGAAGATGGGGGAGGGAGTGAGTATTGAAGTTGCTGGTGGGTGTGAATGTTGAAGGTGGTGAAGGGAGTGAATGTTGAAGGTGGTGGAGGGAGTGAATGTTGAAGGTGGTGGAGGGAGTAAATGTGGGAGGTGGTGGAGGGTGTGAATGTTGAAGGTGGTGGAGGGATTGAATGTTGAAGGTGGTGGAGAGAGTGAGTTTTCAAGATGGGGGAGGGGGTGAATGTTGAACGTGTTGGAGAGAGTGAAAGTTGATGTTGGCGGGAGTGAGGTTGTAGGTTGTGCAGGGATTGAGTGTTGAACGTGGTGGAGGGTGTGAATGTTGAAGGTGGTGGAGGGAATGAGTGTTGAAGGTGGTGGAGGGAGTCAGTGTTGAAGGTGCTTGAGAGAGTGAGTGTTGAAGGTGGGGGAGGGAGTGAATTTTGAAGGTGATGGAGGGAGTGAATTTTGAATGTGGTGGAGGTAGTGAATGTTGAATGTGGTGGAGGGATGAGAGTAGAAGGTGGGCAGGGAGTGAATTTTGAAGGTGGTGGAGGGAGTGAGTGTTGAAGGTGGTGGAGGGAGTGAATGTTGAAGGTTGTGGAGGGAGTGAATGTTGAAGGTGGTGGCGGGATGAGAGTTGAAGGTGGGCAGGGAGTGAATTTTGAAGGTGGTGGAGGGAGTGAGTGTTGAAGGTGGTGGAGGGAGTGAATGTTGAAGGTGGTGGAGGGAGTGAATGTTGAAGGTGGTGGAGGGAGTGAGTGTTGTATGTGGGGAAGGGAGTAAGTTTTGAAGGTGGCGGAGGGAGAGTGTGTTGAAGGATGTGGAGGGAGTGAATGCTGGAGGTGGTGGAGGGAGTGAGTGTTGAATGTGGTGGAGGGAGTGAATGTTGAATATGGGGGAGGGAGTGAGTGTTGAAGGTGGTGGAGGGGGTGAGTGTTCAAGGTGGGGGAGGGATGAGTGTTGAAGGTGGGGGAGGGAGTGACTTTTGAAGGTGATGGAGGGAGTGAGTGTTGAAGGTTGTGGAGGGACTGAGTGCTAAAGGTGGTGGAGTGAGTCAATGTTGAAAGTGGTGGAAGGAGTGAATTTTGAAGTTTGGCGGAGGGAGTGAATGTTGAAGGTGGTGGAGGGAGTGAATGTTGAAGGTGGTGGAGGGAGTGAATGTTGAAGGTGGTGGAGGGAGTGAATGTTGAAGATGGAGGAGGGAGTGAATGTTGAAGGTGGTGGAGGGAGTGAATGTTGAAGATGGAGGAGGGAGTGAATGTTGAAGATGGAGGAGGGAATGAATGTTGAAGGTGGTGGAGGGAGTGAATGTTGAAGATGGAGGAGGGAGTGAATGTTGAAGATGGAGGAGGGAGTGAGTGTTGAAGGTGCTGGAGGGTGTGAATGTTGAAGTTGGTGGAGGGAGTGAATGTTGAAGGTGGTGGAGGGAGTGAGTTTTCAAGATGGGGGAGGGGGTGAATGTTGAACGTGTTGGAGGGAGTGAAAGTTGATGTTGGCGGGAGTGAGTGTTGTAGATGGTGGAGAGTGTGAATGTTGAAAGTGGTGGAGGGAGTGAATGTTGAAAGTGGTGGAGGGAGTGAATGTTGAAGGTGGTGGAGGGAGTGAATGTTGAAGGTGGTGGAGGGATTGAGTGTTGAAGGTGCTTGAGGGAGTGAATGTTGAATGTGGGCGAGGGATGAGTGATGAACGTGTGGGAGGGAGTGCATGTTGAAGGTGGTGGAGGGAGTGAATGTTGAAGGTGGTGGAGGGAGTGAGTGTTGAAGGTGGTGGAGGGAGTAAATGTGGGAGGTGGTGGAGGGTGTGAATGTT
Organism: Isurus oxyrinchus; assembly: GCA_026770705.1. Taxonomy (NCBI): domain Eukaryota; kingdom Metazoa; phylum Chordata; class Chondrichthyes; order Lamniformes; family Lamnidae; genus Isurus; species Isurus oxyrinchus. Next base: position 37,753 of record JANJGN010001392.1, on the reverse strand, counting down.
GAAGTTGGTGGAGGGAGTGAATGTTGAAGGTGGTGGAGGGAGTGAATGTTGAAGGTGGTGGAGGGAGTGAGTTTTCAAGATGGGGGAGGGGGTGAATGTTGAACGTGTTGGAGACAGTGAAAGTTGATGTTGGCGGGAGTGAGTGTCGTAGGTTGTGCAGGGATTGAGTGTTGAACGTGGTGGAGGGTGTGAATGTTGAAGGTGGTGGAGGGAATGAGTGTTGAAGGTGGTGGAGGGAGTGAATGTTGAAGGTGGTGGAGGGAATGAGTGTTGAAGGTGGTGGAGGGAGTGAATGTTGAAGGTGGGGGAGGGATTGAGTGTTGAAGGTGGTGGAGGGAGTGAATGTTGAAGGTGGTGGAGGGAGTGAATGTTGAAGGTGGAGGAGGGAGTGAGTGTTGAAGGTGGTGGAGAGAGTGAGTTTTCAAGATTGGGGAGGGGGTGAATGTTGAACGTGTTGGAGAGAGTGAAAGTTGATGTTGGCGGGAGTGAGGTTGTAGGTTGTGCAGGGATTGAGTGTTGAACGTGGTGGAGGGTGTGAATGTTGAAGGTGGTGGAGGGAATGAGTGTTGAAGGTGGTGGAGGGAGTCAGTGTTGAAGGTGCTTGAGAGAGTGAGTGTTGAAGGTGGGGGAGGGAGTGAATTTTGAAGGTGATGGAGGGAGTGAATTTTGAATGTGGTGGAGGTAGTGAATGTTGAATGTGGTGGAGGGATGAGAGTTGAAGGTGGGCAGGGAGTGAGTGTTGAAGGTGGTGGAGGGAGTGAGTGTTGAAGGTGGTGGAGGGAGTGAATGTTGAAGGTGGTGGAGGGAGTGAGTGTTGAATTTGGTGTTAGGAGTGAGTGTTGAAGTTGGTGGATGTAGTGTGTGTTGAAGTTGGGGGAGGGAGTGAGTGTTGAAGGTGGTGGATGGAGTGAATGTTGAAGGTGGTGGAGTGAGTCAATGATGAAGGTGATGGAGGGCGTGAGTGTTGAAGGTGGTGGAGGGAGTGCATTTTGAAGGAGGTGGAGAGTCTGAATGTTGAAGGTGGTGGAGGGAGTGAGTGTTGAATTAGGGGGATTTAGTGAATGTTGAACGTGGTGGAGGGAGTGAATGTTGAAGGTGGTGGAGGGAGTGAGTGTTGAAGATGGGGGAGGGAGAGAATTTTGAAGGTGATGGAGGGGTGAATGTTGAAGGTGGTGGAGGTAGTGAATGTTGAAGTTGGTGGAGTGATTGAATGTTGTAAGTGGGGGAGCGAGTGAATGTTCAAGATGTTTGAGGGAGTGAATGTTGAAGGTGGTGGAGGGAGTGAGTGTTGAAGTTGGTGGAGGGAGTGCGTGTAGAATTTGGTGGAGGGAGTGAGTGTTGAAGATGGGGGAGAGAGTGAGTGTTGAAGCTGGTGGAGGGATTGAGTGTTGCAGGTGGTTGAGGGTGTGAATGTTGAAGTTGGTGGAGGGATTTAGTGTTGCAGGTGCTTGAGGGAGTGAAGGTTGAAGGTGGTGGAGGGAGTGAGTGTTGAAGTTGGTGGAGGGAGTATGTGTTGAAGGTGGTGGAGTGAGTGAATGTTGAAGTGGTGGAGGGAGTGAGTGTTGAACGTGGTTGAGGGTGTGAATGTTGAAGTTGGTGTAGGGATTGAGTGTTGAAGGTGGTGGAGGGATTGAGTGTTGCAGGTGCTTGAGGGAGTGAAGTTTGAAGGTGGTGGAGGCAGTGAATGTTGTAGGCGGGGAGGGAGTGAATTTTGAAGGTGATGGAGGCTGTGAGTGTAGAAGGTGTTGGAGGGAGTGAATGTTGAAGTTGAGGGAGGGATGAGTGATGAAGGTGGGGGAGGGACTGAATGTTGAACGTGGTGGACGGAGTAACGTTGAAGGTGGTAGAGGGAGTGATTGTTGAAGTTGGTGGAGGGAGTGAGTGTTGAATGTGGTGGAGGGTGTGAATGTTGAAGGTGGTGGGGGGATTGAGCGTTGAAGCTGCTGGAGGGAATGAGTGTTGAAGATGGGGGATGGAGTGAGTATTGAATTTGTTGGTGGGACTGCATATTCAAGGTGGTGGACCGGGTGAATTTTCAGCGTGTTGGAGGGAGTGAAAGTTGAAGTTGGAGGGTGTGTGTGTTGAAGGTTGTGGAGGGAGTGAATGTGGAAAGTGGTGGAGGGAGTGAGTGTTGAAGGTGGTGGAGGGATTGAATGTTGAAAGTGGTGGAGTGAGTGATTGTTGAAGGTGTTGGAGGGTTGAGTTTTGAAGGTGGAGGAGGGAGAGTGTGTTGAAGGATGTGGAGGGAGTGAATACTGGAGGTGGTGGAGGGAGTGAGTGTTGAAGTTGGTGGAGGGAGTGAATGTTGAAATTGGGGGAGGGAGTGAGTGTTGAAGGTGGGGGAGCACTGAGTGTTGAAGGTGGGGGAGGGAGTGGATGTTGAAGCTCGTAGAGGGAGTGAATGTTGAAGGTGGTGGAGGGAGTGAGTGTTGTATGTGGTGGAGGGAGTGAATGTTGAATATGGGGGAGGGAGTGAGTGTTGAAGGTGGTGGAGGGAGAGTGTGTTGAAGGATGTGGAGGGAGTGAATGCTGAAGGTGGTGGAGGGAGTGAGTGTTGAATGTGGTGGAGGGAGTGAATGTTGAATATGGGGGAGGGAGTGAGTGTTGAAGATGGTGGAGGGAGTTAATGTTGAAGGTGGTGGAGGGGGGTGAGTGTTGAAGGTAGTGGAGGGAGTGAATGTTGAACGAGGTGGAGGGATTGAATGTTGAAGTTGGTGGAGGGAGTGAGAGTTGAAGATGGCGGAGGGAGTGAGTGTTGAAGTTGGTGGAGGGAGTGAATGTTGAAGGTGGGGGAGGGATGAGTGTTGAAGGTGGGGGAGGGAGTGACTTTTGAAGGTGATGGAGGGAGTGAGTGTTGATGGTGCTTGAGGGAGTGAAGGTTGAAGGTGGTGGAGGGAGTGAATGTAGTAGGTGGGGAGGGAGTGAAATTTGAAGGTGATGGAGGCTGTGAGTGTAGAAGGTGTTGGAGGGAGTGAATGTTGAAGTTGAGGGAGGGATGAGTGATGAAGGTGGGGGAGGGACTGAATGTTGAAGGTGGTGGACGGAGTAATGTTGAAGGTGGTAGAGGGAGTGATTGTTGAAGTTGGTGGAGGGAATGAGTGTTGAACGTGCTGGAGGGTGTGAATGTTGAAGGTGGTGGAGGGATTGAGCGTTGAAGGTGCTGGAGGGAATGAGTGTTGAAGATGGGGGATGGAGTGAGTATTGAATTTGTTGGTGGGACTGCATGTTCAAGGTGGTGGAGCGGTTGAATGTTCAACGTGTTGGAGGGAGTGAAAGTTGAAGTTGGAGGGTGTGAGTGTTGAAGGTTGTGGAGGGAGTGAATGTGGAAAGTGGTGGAGGGAGTGAGTGTTGAAGGTGGTGGAGGGATTGAATGTTGAAAGTGGTGGAGTGAGTGATTGTTGAAGGTGTTGGAGGGTTGAGTTTTGAAGGTGGAGGAGGGAGAGTGTGTTGAAGGATGTGGAGGGAGTGAATGCTGGAGGTGGTGGAGGGAGTGAGTGTTGAAATTGGGGGAGGGAGTGAGTGTTGAAGTTGTTGGAAGGAGTGAATGTTGAAGTTGGTGGAGGGAGTGAGTGTTGAAGGTGGTGGAGGGAGTGAATGTTGAACGGGGTGGAAAGGGTGAGTGTGGATGGTGATGGAGGGAAAGAATGTTGTAGGTGGGGGAGGGATTGAATGTTGATGATGGAGGAGGGAGTGAGTGTTGAAGGTGGTGGAGGGAGTAAATGTTGGAGGTGGTGGAGGGAGTGAATGTTGAAGGTGGTGGAGGGAGTGAGTGTTGGAGGTGGTGGAGGGAGTGAATGTTCAAGATGGTGGAGGGAGTGAATGTTGAAGTTGGAGGGAGTGAGTGTTGAAGGTGGTGGAGGGAGTGAATGTTGAAGGTGGTGGAGGGAGTGAATGTTGAAGTTGGAGGGAGTGATTGTTGAAGGTGGTGGAGGGAGTGAATGTTGAACGTGTTGGAGGAAGTGAAAGTTGAAGTTGGAGGGAGTGAGTGTTGAAGATTGTGGAGGGTGTAAGTGTTGAAGGTGGTGGAGGGAATGAGTGTTGAAAGTTGGGGAGGGAGTGAGTGTTGAAGGTGGTGGAGGGAGTGAATGTTGAAGGTGGTGGAGGGAGTGAATTTTGAAGGTGGGGGAGGTTTGAGTGTTGACGGTGGTGGAGGGAGTGAATCATGAAGATTGTGGAGGGAGAGAATATTGAAGGTTGTGGAGGGAGTGCGTGTTGAAAGTGGTGGAGGGAGTGAGTATTAAAGGTTGGGGAGGGAGTGAACTTTGAAGGTGTTGGAGAGAGTGATTGTTGAAGGTGGTGGAGGTAGTGAATGTTGAAGGTGGGGGAGGGATTGAATGATGAAGCTGGTGGAGGCGGTGAGTACTGAAGGTGGGGGAGGGAGTGAGTGTTGAAGTTCATGGTGGGAGTGAGTGTTGAAGGTGGTGGAGGAAGTGAGTGTTGGAGGTGGTGGAGGGAGTTAATGTTGACGTTGGTGGAGGGAATGAGTGTTGAAGTTGGCGGAGGGAGTGAATCTTGAAGGTGTTGGAGGGAGTGAGTGTTGAAGGTGGTGGAGGGAGTGAGTTGTGAAGGTGGTGGAGGGAGTGTTTGTTGAAGGTGGTGCAGGGAGTGAGTTTTGAGGGTCATAGAGGGAGTGAATGTTGAAGGTGGTGGAGGGAGTGAATGTTGAAGGTGGGGGAGGGGAGTGAATCTTGAATTTGGTGGAGGGAGAGAGTGTTGAAGGTGGTGGAGCGAGTGACTTTTGAAGGGTGGAGGGAGTGACTGTTGAAGTTGGTAGAGGGAGTGAATGTTGAAGGTGGTGGAGGGAGTGAGTGTTGAAGGTGGTGGAGGGAGTGAATGTTGATGGTGGTGGAGGGAGTGAGTGTTGAAGGTGGGGGAGGGAGTGAGTCTTGAAGTTGGTAGATGGAGTGAGTGTTGAAGGTCGTGTTGGGAGTGAGTGTTGAAGGTGGTGGAGGGAGTGAGTGTTGAAGGTGGTGGAGGGAGTGAGTGTTGATTGTGATGGAAGGAGTGACTGTTGAAGGTGGTGGAGGGAGTGAATGTTGAAGGTGGTGGAGGGAGTGAGTGTTCACTGTGGTGGAGGGAGTGACTGTTGAAGTTGGTGGAGGGAGTGAATGTTGAAGGTGGTGGAGGGAGTGACTGTTGAAGGTGGTGGAGGGAGTGAATTTTGACGGTGGTGGAGGGAGTGAATGGTGCCGTTGCTGGAGGGCGTGAGTGTTGAAGGTGGTGGAAGGAGTGAATGTTGAAGTTGGTGGACGGAGTGTGTGTTGAAGTTGGTGGAGGGAGTGAATGTTGAAGGTGGTGGAGGGAGTGAATGTTGAAGGTGGTGCAGGGAGTGAATGTTGATGGTGGTGGAGTGAGTGAGTGTTGAAGTTGGTGAACAAAGTGAGTGTTGAAGGTGTTGGAGGGAGTGAATGTTGAAGGTGGTGGAGGGAGTGAGTGTTGAAGGTGGTGGAGGGAATGAATGTTGAAGGTGGTGGAGGGAGTGAATGTTGAAGGTGGTGGAGGGAGTGAGTGTTGAAGGTGGTAGAGGGAGTGAATGTTTAAGGTCGTGGAGGGAGTGAGTGTTGAAGGTGGTGGATGGAGGAGTGTTGAAGGTGGTGAAGGAGTGAGTGTTGAAGGCGCTTGCGGGTGTGAATGTTGAAGGTGGTGGAGGCAGTGAGCGTTGAAGGTCGTGGAGGGAGTGAGTGTTGAAGATGTGGGAGGGAGTGAGTGTTGAAGGTGGTGGAGGGAGTGAGTGTTGAAGGTGGTGGAGGGAGTGAGTGTTGAAGTTGGTGGAGGGAGTGAATGTTGAAGTTGGTGGAGGGAGTGAATGTTGAAGGTGGTGGAGGGAGTGAGTGTTGAAGGTGGTTGAGGGAGTGAATGTTGACGGTGGTGGAGGGAGTGAGTGTTGAAGTTGTTGGCGGAGTGAGTTTTGAAGGTGGTGGAGGGAATGAATGTTGAAGGTGGTGGAGGCATTGAGTGTTGAAGGTGGCGGAGGGAGTGAGTGTTGAAGATGTTGGAGGGAGTGAATGTTGATGGTGGTGGAGGGAGTGAGTGTTGAAGGTGGTGGAGGGAGTGAGTGTTGAAGGTGGTGGAGGGAGTGAGTGTTGAAGTTGGTGGAGGGAGTGCATGTTGAAGGTGGTGGAGGGAGTGAATGTTGCAGGTGGTGGAGGGAGTGAGTGTTGAAGTTGGTGGAGGGAGTGAATGTTGAAGGTGGTGCAGGGAGTGAGTTTTGAAGATGGTGGAGGGAGTGAATGTTGATGGTGGTGGAGTGAATGAGTGTTGAAGTTGGTGAACAGAGTGAGTGTTGAAGGTGTTGGAGGGAGGGAATGTTGAAGTGGTGGAGGGAGTGAGTGTTGAAGGTGGTGGAGGGAATGAATGTTGAAGTTGGTGGAGGCAGTGAGTGTTGAAGATGTTGGAAGGAATGAATGTTTAAGGTGGGTGGAGGGAGTGAGTGTTGAAGGTGGTGTTGGGAGTGTGTGTTGAAGGTGCTGGAGGGAGTGAATGTTGAAGGTGGTGGCGGGAGTGAGTGTTGAAGGTGGTATTTGGAGTGAATGTTGACTGTGGTGGAGGGAGTGACTGTTGAAGTTGGTGAAGGGAGTGAGTGTTGAAGGTGGTGGAGGGAGTGAATTTTGACTGTGGTGGAGGGAGTGACTGTTGAAGTTTTTGGAGGGAGTGAGTGTTGAAAGTGGTGGCGGGAGTGAATTTTGACGGTGGTGGAGGGAGTGAGTGTTGAAGGTGGTGGAGGGAGTGAATGTTGAAGGTGGTGGCGGGAGTGTATGTTGAAGGTGGTGGAGTGAGTGAGTGTTGAAGTTGGTGGAGGGAGTGAATGTTGAAGGTGGTGGAGTGAGTGAGTGTTGAAGGTGGTGGAGGGAGTGAATGTTGAAGGTGGTGGAGGGAGTGAGTGTTGAAGGTGGTCGAGGGAGTGAGTGTTGAATGTGGTGGAGGGAGTGAATGTTGAAGGTTGTGGAGGGACTGACTTTTGAAGGGTGGAGGGAGTGACTGTTGAAGTTGGTAGAGGGAGTGAATGTTGAAGGTGGTGGAGGGAGTGAGTGTTGAAGGTTGTGGAGGGAGTGAATGTTGATGGTGGTGGAGGGAGTGAGTGTTGAAGGTGGGGGAGGGAGTGAGTCTTGAAGTTGGTAGATGGAGTGAGTGTTGAAGGTCGTGTTGGGAGTGAGTGTTGAAGGTGGTGGAGGGAGTGAGTGTTGAAGGTGGTGGAGGGAGTGAGTGTTGATTGTGATGGAAGGAGTGACTGTTGAAGGTGGTGGAGGGAGTGAATGTTGAAGGTGGTGGAGGGAGTGAGTGTTCACTGTGGTGGAGGGAGTGACTGTTGAAGTTGGTGGAGGGAGTGAATGTTGAAGGTGGTGGAGGGAGTGACTGTTGAAGGTGGTGGAGGGAGTGAATTTTGACGGTGGTGGAGGGAGTGAATGGTGCCGTTGCTGGAGGGCGTGAGTGTTGAAGGTGGTGGAAGGAGTGAATGTTGAAGTTGGTGGACGGAGTGTGTGTTGAAGTTGGTGGAGGGAGTGAATGTTGAAGGTGGTGGAGGGAGTGAATGTTGAAGGTGGTGCAGGGAGTGAATGTTGATGGTGGTGGAGTGAGTGAGTGTTGAAGTTGGTGAACAAAGTGAGTGTTGAAGGTGTTGGAGGGAGTGAATGTTGAAGGTGGTGGAGGGAGTGAGTGTTGAAGGTGGTGGAGGGAATGAATGTTGAAGGTGGTGGAGGGAGTGAATGTTGAAGGTGGTGGAGGGAGTGAGTGTTGAAGGTGGTAGAGGGAGTGAATGTTTAAGGTCGTGGAGGGAGTGAGTGTTGAAGGTGGTGGATGGAGGAGTGTTGAAGGTGGTGAAGGAGTGAGTGTTGAAGGCGCTTGCGGGTGTGAATGTTGAAGGTGGTGGAGGCAGTGAGCGTTGAAGGTCGTGGAGGGAGTGAGTGTTGAAGATGTGGGAGGGAGTGAGTGTTGAAGGTGGTGGAGGGAGTGAGTGTTGAAGGTGGTGGAGGGAGTGAGTGTTGAAGTTGGTGGAGGGAGTGAATGTTGAAGTTGGTGGAGGGAGTGAATGTTGAAGGTGGTGGAGGGAGTGAGTGTTGAAGGTGGTTGAGGGAGTGAATGTTGACGGTGGTGGAGGGAGTGAGTGTTGAAGTTGTTGGCGGAGTGAGTTTTGAAGGTGGTGGAGGGAATGAATGTTGAAGGTGGTGGAGGCATTGAGTGTTGAAGGTGGCGGAGGGAGTGAGTGTTGAAGATGTTGGAGGGAGTGAATGTTGATGGTGGTGGAGGGAGTGAGTGTTGAAGGTGGTGGAGGGAGTGAGTGTTGAAGGTGGTGGACGGAGTGAGTGTTGAAGTTGGTGGAGGGAGTGCATGTTGAAGGTGGTGGAGGGAGTGAATGTTGCAGGTGGTGGAGGGAGTGAGTGTTGAAGTTGGTGGAGGGAGTGAATGTTGAAGGTGGTTCAGGGAGTGAGTTTTGAAGATGGTGGAGGGAGTGAATGTTGATGGTGGTGGAGTGAATGAGTGTTGAAGTTGGTGAACAGAGTGAGTGTTGAAGGTGTTGGAGGGAGGGAATGTTGAAGGTGGTGGAGGGAGTGAGTGTTGAAGGTGGTGGAGGGAATGAATGTTGAAGTTGGTGGAGGCAGTGAGTGTTGAAGATGTTGGAAGGAATGAATGTTTAAGGTGGTGGAGGGAGTGAGTGTTGAAGGTGGTGGCGGGAGTGAGTGTTGAAGGTGGTATTTGGAGTGAATGTTGACTGTGGTGGAGGGAGTGACTGTTGAAGTTGGTGACTGTTGAAGTTGGTGAAGGGAGTGAGTGTTGAAGGTGGTGGAGGGAGTGAATTTTGACTGTGGTGGAGGGAGTGACTGTTGAAGTTTTTGGAGGGAGTGAGTGTTGAAAGTGGTGGCGGGAGTGAATTTTGACGGTGGTGGAGGGAGTGAGTGTTGAAGGTGGTGGAGGGAGTGAATGTTGAAGGTGGTGGCGGGAGTGTATGTTGAAGGTGGTGGAGTGAGTGAGTGTTGAAGTTGGTGGAGGGAGTGAATGTTGAAGGTGGTGGAGTGAGTGAGTGTTGAAGGTGGTGGAGGGAGTGAATGTTGAAGGTGGTGGAGGGAGTGAGTGTTGAAGGTGGTCGAGGGAGTGAGTGTTGAATGTGGTGGAGGGAGTGAATGTTGAAGGTGTTGGAGGGAGTGAGTGTTGAAGATTGAGGGAGTGAATGTTGAATGTGGTGGAGGGAGTGAATGTTCGTGTTGAAGGGTGTGAATGTTGAAGGTGGTGGAGCGAGTGAGTGTTGAAGCTGGTGGAGGGTGTGAGTTTTGAGGGTGGTGGAAGGAGTGAATGTTGAAGTTGTTGGAGGGAGTGAAAGTTGAAGGTGGTGGTGGGAATGTGTTGAAGGTGGTGGAGGGTGTGAGTGTTGAGGGTGGTGGAAGGAGTGAATGTTGAAGTTGTTGGAGGGAGTGAATGTTGAAGGTGGTGGAGGGAATTTGTTGAAGGTGGTGGAGGGTGTGAGTGTTGAGGGTGGTGGAGGGAGTGAGTGTTGAAGGTGGTGGAGGGAGTGAATGTTGAAGTTGTTAGAGGGACTAAATGTTGAAGGTGGTGGAGGGAGTGAGTGTTGAAGGTGGTGGAGGGAGTTAGTGTTGAAGGTGGTGGAGGGTGTGAATGTTGAAGGTGGTGGAGGGAGTGAGTGTTGAAGATGTTGGAGGGAGTGAATGTTGGTGGCGGAGGGAGTGAGTGTTGAAGGTCGTGGAGGGACTGAGTGTTGATGGTGGTGGAGGGAGTGAATGTTGGTGGTGGTCGAGGGGGTGAGTATTGACGGTGTTGGAGGGAGTGATTGTTGAAGGTGTTGGAGGGAGTGAGTGTTGAAGATGTTGGAGGGAGTGAATGTTGGTGGCGGAGGGAGTGAGTGTTGAAGGTGTTGGAGGGACTGAGTGTTGATGGTGTTGGAGGGAGTGAATGTTGGTGGTGGAGGGAGTGAATGTTGAAGATGGTGGAGGGAGAGAGTGTTGAACGGGGTGGAGGGTGTGAGTGTTGAAGGTGGTGGAGGGAGTGATTGTCGAAGGTGGTGGAGGGAGTGAATGTTGGTGGCGGAAGGATTGGATTTTGATGATGGTGGTGGACATGGTGCCAATGAAGTGAACTGTCAATCAGATTGACACCTGGATGTTATCCACCTTCCAACTAGTTAGACTAAACACCTCCATAATTTCAACTTGAAGTATGGGCTGACCATGTCTTGCAAAGAGTAGTGATGAATTTGGGTGAGCAATTGGTAATGACCAATTTCTTTAATTTAACGTGTTATCAGAGTTTGAACTTCTGCAATAAATGTACGTTTTGACCCATCTGTGGTTTAAATGAACTTTGGCTTCAAAACCTAAAATAAATTTTCATGTTTCTGAGGATAATTCTGCGCTAGAGGACATTAATAAGACCCTGAGTAGGCTTGACAGAGTGGGGGCTGAAAGCATGTTTTCCCTTGTCGGGGAGACTAGAACTAGGGGTCTCCCACTTAAGATGGAGGTGAGGAGAAATTTTTTATCTCAGGGGTCATGAATCTTTGGAACTCTCTTCCCCAGAGACCTGTGGGGGTTGGGTCACTGAATATTTTTAAGGTGGAGGTAGGTAGATTCTTGACTAACAAGGGAGGGTCAAAGGTAATCGGGTGGTGTAGGCGGGAATGTGGAGTTGAGGCCACAGTCAGATCAGCCATGATTTTAGTGAAGGAGAGAGAGCAGGCTCGAAGGGCCGAATGGCCTGCTCCTGCTCCCAGTTCATATTGTTGTGTGTTTTCTGTTCATGATCCTGGGTTTTTTAGTCACTGAGCGATGGCCCAGGGCCATTGCAGATACTTTTCGAGGGGGAAGCGAGCTGTGGTTTACCTCTGAAAGTTATCTAAGAAGCAAGAAATGCCACAGAGCTGCAGAAACATCACCGCAAAGAAGGAGGCCATTTAACCCTTTGAGTTCATGCCTGCTCTCTGCACACCAACCCAGTCTGTCCCATTCCACCCCCCACCCGCCCTATCCCAGCAAGGTTATTTCCCTCGAGAGTCCATCCATTCTCTCGGAGATCATTCATCGTCTCAGCTCCTACCCCCACCTCGTGGGCAGCGAGTTCCAGGTCATCGCCACTCGCTGTGAAAAAAAAAAGTTCCTGCACTCCGCACCTCTTGCCAAAAAAAAGGTGAGACCTGTGTCTCTCAGTCTTGGTGCTATATTCGGCCACGTTCTGTTAGGGAGAGGGCTAAAATTAAACCGAGCAGCCCTGATCCACAATCGTTTGAGGAATACAGAACAGTAGGAAGGTACAAAGGCTGGAATTACTCCTCTTATCGAATTATGAATCCATGGGCTGTCATGTTTGAATAAAATGGGCGTCCATTTCTTAAGCAGTTGTTAACAAATACAGCACCCTCACATGGATAATGCGAGTTATTTAAAATTAACAGTCGCCCAGCAAAGCTGTCCCCGGGTGCTGAAGTGGTTCAGTGATTCACTGTGTATGGAGGTTAGGTGAAGAAAATGCTCTTTCACAGTGTGGAATGCATTCAATCAGCAGCCAGCAATAGCACAGCCATGAAGATTCAGCTATTCTTGTCTCCGCATTAACTTATGTATTCAGCTTATCAAGGTTAGAGACGTCAGTGCTGGGGATTGGACTGCTTTCCTCATTTTGTTCTCTAGGTACAGCACGGGGTTAGATTCAGAGTAAAGCTCCCTCTACACTGTCCCCATCAAACACTCCCAGGACAGGTACAGCACGGGGTTAGATACAGAGTAAAACTCCCTCTACAATGTCCCCATCAAACACTCCCAGGACAGGTACAGCACGGGGTTAGATACAGAGTAAAGCTCCCTCTATACTGTCCCCATCAAACACTCCCAGGACAGGTACAGCACGGGGTTAGATACAGAGTAAAGCTCCCACTACACTGTCCCCATCAAACACTCCCAGGACAGGTACAGCACGGGGTTAGATACAGAGTAAAGCTCCCTCCACACTGTCCCCATCAAACACTCCCAGGACAGGTACAGCACGGGGTTAGATACAGAGTAAAGCTCCCTCTACACTGTCCCCATCAAACACTCCCAGGACAGGTACAGCACGGGGTTAGATACAGAGTAAAGCTCCCTCTACACTGTCCCCATCAAACACTCCCAGGACAGGTACAGCACGGGGTTAGATACAGAGTAAAGCTCCCTCTACACTGTCCCCATAAAACACACCCAGGACAGGTTTGGTGGACTCCCTCCCAGTATTGGGAATGTCCAAGCTGCAAGCGACTTCATCTTCTGTGGTCCCCCTCACGGCTGAAGAGTCCAACCCAAGATGGGCACGGCCATCCAGAGGACTGGCTACGCGTCACGGTTGGCGGAGGATCTTGGGGAACCTCTGCGGCTGCACCTTGCCCTTGGACCTCCGCTTGGCACCCGGGCGTTGCGGGTCCATGACGCCTACTGACCCCAATGTCAATGCGTGCCTCCAACGCGAGCCAGTTGGCTGAGGTATCTCCTGGCGAGAGGTAGACTGCAGCCCGTAGGGCTCCTCTGTAGAGTGTCCTGGTGTCACTTGTACCGACCAACGTTGGGGTCGTGTGATTTGAGGCATCTCCCCGTGGACAATCGGCTTGAGGACACCGCAGTCAACCACATGAGAGACATGGGCTGGCCGACTCAGTCAGATTTCCTGTGGGGGTGGTGGCTGAACATCTGGCAGTTCGTTTGTGGTACCCTTCACTTGAAATCCCTCACCAGCACAGGGTACAAGTCCCTTGGAGGGTAGTCAGCCCGTTGGCAAGAAACATTCAGCTCCTCCTCTCACATCAGGGAGAGCACGCGTGGATTGTAACCAGCCTCCCAGGGTTGAGCTCTGAGCTGACGCTGGAAAAATGGAGTGAGATTCCCCCATGGTACTTAGTTCAAATTTTACGCCAGCTGTCTTATCCAGTCTAGCAAGCACACAGCACCTTCTCATGACATTCAGTGGCATTACCATCACTGAATACCATACCACCATCAACATCCTGGGGGTTACCATTGACCAGAAACTCAACAGGACTGACCATATAAATACTGTGGCTACAAGAGCAGGTCAGAGGCTGGGAATCCTGCAGTGAGTAACTCACCTCCTGACTCCCCAAAGCCTGTCCACCATCTACAAGGCACAAGTCAGGAGTGTGATGGAATACTCCCCACTTGCCTGGATGAGTGCAGCTCCCACAACACTCAAGAAGCTCGACACTGTCCAGGACAAAGCAGCCCCGCATGATTGGCACCCCATCCACCACCTTCAACATTCACTCCCTCCACCACCGACGCAGAGTAGCAGCAGTGTGTGTACCGTCTACAAGATGCACTGCAGCAACTCACCAAGGCTCCTTCGGCAGCACCTTCCAAACCTATGACCTCTACCACCTAGAAGGACAAGGGCAACAGACACATGGGGAACACCACCACCTGCAAGTTCCCCTCCGAACCACTCACCATCCTGACTTGGAAATATATCGGCCGTTCCTTCACTGTCACTGGGTCAAAATCCTGGAACTCCCTCCCTAACAGCACTGTGGGTGTACCTACACCACAGGGACTGCAGCGGCTCAAGAAGGCAGCTCACCCCCACCTTCTCAAGGGGGCAATTAGGGATGGGCAATAAATGCTGGGCCCAGCCAGCGACGCCCACACTGTATGAAAGGATCAAAAAAACTCATGTTGGAGAGCAGGGTCTTCTTTGTGCTATCATGAAACTTGTACTATCGATACGTTATCAATCCATTTAGTGGTGCTCCCTTATGTGAGCCTCTGTCTTGCCTTGACGCATTGGGCAATGCGCTCCCAAGTATGCAATTCATAGTTTGAAAGATGTGACTGTAAATAACACTCCCTTTAACTGAAGGCTATTTAGCATGCTCATTAATTTTATCCATCCACCACTGACAGATTACTTCACCCAGCTGGCTTCAGATCACTCCTGAAACGCTTGGGCCTAGAAACGAGTTGGCGCCATGCCTGTTTTACAGGCCTCGGCGTCTGGAATGGCAGGGGGGTGGGGGGGTGTTGGGGGGGGGGGGGGGGGGGGGGGGGTGGGTCCGCATGCCCATTCTGTCCGTTGCTGCAGGTATGTGAGTCAGCCCTATCGGGGGTGAGGGGTGGGGGTGTGGGGGGAAGGAATTCAGGGGTCCTTGGGCCTGGAATTCGTGCGGTAAAGAAGTTTTAGGAGCGGTGGGGGGGGGGGTGGGGATCGTGCGCTGAATCGAACCTGTCGCGGCCCTGAAGCGGCACAGTCGGCTGCACGGCTGTCCTGGTGAGCGTTACTCGCTCGCCCTCCAGCCTCTCCTGATCGCCTACCCTCTGCCCCGAAATTCCACCCCCATGATCTGCTCAGCGACCTGATATTCAGGTCCACCAGTCCACCGTAAACTCGGCCCGAGGCCCAGCATTGAATCTGCATTTGGTGCAGGGTGTTCTGGCCGATGCAGCTCTTGAGGCTTCACATTGAATGAAATGAAACATTTTATTAATTTACACAGGTTAAAATATATATATATATATATATATTTGTACACATGGCTACAAATTACCACTATCATAACTTTTAACAACTTCCCGAACTAATCTCCATTAAGGCAACAGCAACCCATAGACTTAACCAGGCACCAGGCAAAGCATTTTCACCTGACAAATTCAAAATAAGTTTCTTTTCACTTTGGTTCCTGTGAAGCCAGTTGGAGGCTTGCAGCTGCCTTTTGATCTCACATTGCCTCTGCTCTCACACCCGAAAACTACTGAAGTTATACCTACCCCCGCTGATTGAATTCAAATTCTCATTGTATCACCAGCTTCTTTGAACTTCACCTTTTAACAATGAAGCCCCTTTTCACCGTTGCAATTTTATTAGTCAGACAAACATATTGCTTGGTGGCTGCTGGATAGGCATCAGTTTTCACCCGACTTCTTGAATGCTCTATTCAAAAAATGCAAATGCACGCTATCTCACTGTTTACATCTCGAAACGAGAACACATCAAAGTGCCCAGGCAAGCTGGCTTTAATCCAATTCAGTCACACCCACAGGCTCAACCTCTACTTTAAAAGAGAAAGTATTTTCCAATAATATTATATACATTAATAGCTTCCTGACACATGGATTGACTGGTGATATTCAATTCTGGCCCCCTGCATCCACCCCCATTTAATACCTTCACCCACAAAGTTCTTCGGTGCTTGCATGGCATTCAGGCATTTACAACAACCAGTGGGCGAGCTGGAGACAAATATGTTAGTCTTCAGAAAAGAAAAGGAAAAGGCTTATTTTTATGCAGTTTTTTTTATTCGTTCACAGGATGTGGGCGTCGCTGGCTTGGCCCAGCATTTGTTGCCCATCCCTGATTGCCCCCTTGAGAAGGTGGTGGTGAACCGCCTTCTTGAGTCGCTGCAGTCCCTGTGGTGTAGGTACACCCACAGCGCTGTTAGGGAGGGAGTTCCAGGATTTTGACCCAGCGACAGTGAAGGAACGGCCGATATATTTCCAAGTCAGGATGGTGAGTGACTCGGAGGGGAACTTGCAGGTGGTGGTGTTCCCATGTGTCTGCTGCCCTTGTCCTTCTAGATGGTAGAGGTGGTGGGTTTGGAAGGTGCTGTCGAAGGAGCCTTGGTGAGTTGCTGCAGTGCATCTTGTAGATGGTACACACACTGCTGCTACTGTGCGTCGGTGGTGGAGGGAGTGAATGTTTGTGGATGGGGTGTCAGTCAAGCGGGGCTGCTTTGTCCTGGATGGTGTCGAGCTTCTTGAGTGTTGTTGGGAGCTGCCCTCACCCAGGCAGTCAGTGCCCATAGCTGTCGAGGGCACTGCGTTAGTTTAAAAAAGCTCAGGCACTGGAGACAGTGAAATTGCAAGTAAGGCACGAATGACTGAGCAGTCATCCACTTCAGGCGATGCTAGTTTGAGGGGGTTCCAGTGAAGCAAGAAACATTGGCCAGGACACAGGAGGGATCGGTCGGGCATTCAAGGAAGCCAGCGGGCCCTCAAGCGCCACCGGCACCCTCTGAAAGATGGCCCCCCCCCCCACCCCCGGCGTCAATGTCGCACCCGCGCTCGGCCGGTCGGGTTTCCAAAGCAGGCGTGCCTGCCGGCCGTCCGGCTGCGAGAGCCTTCGGCCACGCGGAGGCCCTTTGGTTTGAGGGTCCACGCCGGAGCCAGCGCGCGGCTGTCGAGGTGGGGGAGAGCGACGCTGCTGCTTCACTCCAGGCAGCTCCGGAGGCAGCGAGATATTAAATTAGTATTCTCCCTTTACATAATCCCCGCATTGTATAATCGGAGCGCAGGAACTCCAGGAAGCGCGTGGCACCGACAAATTGCATTAAACAGAAAAGGCCCTTTTTTACTCCTCCGAATATGGTTTCTCATGACCTGTGCAGGACTCCATCTTGTCAAGGCATTTAATTTACAATACGCTTTCTAACAGCATATAATTATACCATGACTGTCGAACACTTAACTGTGATGTGATGGTCTCCATTCATCCCTGGAGACAGAAAATCCTCCCTCAAGTTATTAATTTTTTTTTTAAAATCCATATTTTTTCACTGTGTGCGAACCGTTGCTGCACTTAAAGCCTGGAGTGCTTTGTGCTGGGTACGAAACCATTACAGGGCTGGTACGGTGATTCACCCCCTGAATTTTCTTCCCCATCGTGCCGCACGTTTCCGTTTTGGGCTCAGCGGAGTATCACTCGGTCCCTCAGTCAGACGACGCCGTGGGCTTGACTCCTGCTTGAGGGAGTGACGCTCCCAGTACTGAGGGAGCGCCGTCCTGTCGACCCCTCTGTTCAATCTCTCCCGGGATGCGGGTGTCATCGGTAAGGCCCAGCCTTTCTTGCCCATCCCTGATTGCCCCCTTGAGAAGGTGGTGGGTGAGCTGCCTTCTTGAGCCACTGCAGTCCCTGTGGTGTAGGTACACCCACCGTGCTGTTAGGGAGGGAGTTCCAGGATTTTGACCCAGCGACAGTGAAGGAACAGCCGATATATTTCCAAGTCAGGATGGTGAGCGACTTGGAGGGGAACTTGCGGGTGGTGGTGTTCCCATGTGTCTACTGCCCTTGTCCTTCTAGATGGTAGAGGTCATAGGTTTGGAAGGTGCTGTCGAAGGAGCCTTGGTGAGTTCCTGCAGTGCATCCTGTAGATGGTACACACACTGCTGCTACTGTGTGTCGGTGGTGGAGGGAGTGAATGTTTGTGGATGGGGTGCCAATCAAGCGGGGCTGCTTTGTCCTGGATGGTGTCAAGCTTCTTGAGTGTTGTGGGAGCTGTACTCATCCAGGCAAGTGGGGAGTATTCCATCACACTCCTGACTTGTGCCTTGTAGATGGTGGACAGGCTTTGGGGAGTCAGGAGGTGAGTTACTCTCCACAGGATTCCCAGCCTCTGACCTGCTCTTGTAGCCACAGTATTTATATGGCTGGTCCAGTTCAATTTTTGATCAATGGTAACCCTCAGGATGTTGATAGTGGGGGATTCAGTGATGGTAATGCCATTGAATGTCAAGGGGCGATGGTTGGACTCTCTCTTGTTGGAGATGGTCATTGCCTGACACTTGTGTGGTGTGAATGTTACTTACCACTTGTCAGTCCAAGCCTGGATATTGTGCAGGTCTTGCTGCATTTGGACATGGACTGCTTCAGTATCTGAGGAGTCGCGAATGGTGCTGAACATTGTGCAATCATCAGCGAACATCCCCACTTCTGATCTTATGATGGAAGGAAGGTCATTGACGAAGCGTTGATGATCGAGAGTAAACTGATGAGGTGGTAACTGGCCGGGTTGGATTTGTCCTGCTTTTTGTGTACAGGACATACCTGGGCAATTTTCCATATAGGCAGGTAGATGCCAGTGTTGTAGTTGTACTGGAACAGCTTGGCTAGAGGCACGGCAAGTTCTGGAGCACATGTTCTCAGTACTATTGCTGGAATATTGTCAGGGCCCACAGCCTTTGCAGTATCCAGTGCCTTCAGCTGTTTCTTGATATCATGTGGAGTGAATCGAATTGGCGGAACCCAAGATGCTGGGCACCTCAGGAGGACACCGAGAGGCATCATCCTCTCGGGACTTCTGGCTGAAGATAATTGCAAATGCTTTAGACTAAGAGAGTGTCACACTGTCGGAGGGAAAGTACTGAGTGATTCCTAACTGTCAGATGGGTAGCGTAGAGGAAGTGCTGCACTGTCGGAGGATCAGTGCTGAGGGAGTGCTGCACTGTTGGAGGGTCAGTACTGAGGGAGTGCTGCACTGTTGGAGGGTCAGTACTGAGGGAATGCTGCACTGTTGGAGGGTCAGTACTGAGGGAATGCTGCACTGTTGGAGGGTCAGTACTGAGGGAGTGCTGCACTGTCGGAGGGTCAGTACTGAGGGAATGCTGCACTGTTGGAGGGTCAGTACTGAGGGAGTGTTGCACTGTTGGAGGGTCAGTACTGAGGGAGTGCTGCACTGTTGGAGGGTCAGTACTGAGGGAGTGCATCTCTGATGAGATAATTGTAGCATTTGAAACTCAGCCAAGCATTCATGATAACATAATGGCAGCCCTTGGGGAAATGACAATAAAGACGTCTATTGAAACAGCGTGGCCAGGTGTTTTTTTTTAACTTACACCAGATGTCCTGTGAATCAAAGCAGTTCAGCAGAGCTTTTATTTTAACTATGACAACTTAAGCTTCTTTTTTCATGTTTAAAGAGCAGGGGATTTATAAAACTTCAGATCATGGCACTTAAGCAAACCTTATCTGACCTTCAAGCGTGTTTCCATCTACTCCATCAATGCGTGACTCCCAAACTGTGAGTTAAGGTCCTTGCAACTACTAAAATGGAGTCTGTATGAATGCAGCACCAAGTTCAAATGGTCCTGCTGAGTTCAGGTCTCCTCCAACCACCCCGCCCCATGCAAATCAAGCCCCGGAACCCTTGCTGGGCACAAATATGGGTCTGTCGGAAATGGGGGTGGGGACTTTTCCCTCCGCGTCCCGCTGGCCGGTTCTGAAGGTCCGAGGAGTCCAGCTTCCACAGAAATCCAACCCCTCAGTGTCTGGGGAAGCTGTTGCCCCGTAGAGTGCCAGTGCCCAAATCAGCCCCCAAAAAAGCCCCTTTCCGTGAGGACTTTTTTAAAAAAAATTCATTAACGGGATGTGGGCGCCACTGGATAGCGTCAGCCTTTATTGCCCACCCCTAATTGCCCTGGGGAAGATGGCGGTGAGCCGCTTTCTTGAGCCATGGTATTGGATGGCTAACTTCAGCCAAGGTTTCGCCTGACACAAGGGCCTGCTTTGCATTTAGCTTACGATCGATATAAACCTTTGGTAGAGGTTTCTGTCCTTTTTGGGATCAGGGGAGGGGTGGGGGGGGGGGGTTGGTGCGAAAACGGGCTGTTCGTCATATTTCTCCTGAACCTCTCCTCTCACCCAATCGCTTCGGAACGGCAGTAATCCCAGGGCGCTGGAGCGCGTCGTTCGCTTGGATTCTAAGGAAGCCTTCCAAACATTGGACGGCGCTTGTGTGGCCTCGCTTATCCGAAGGCGGTATAACGCACAGGCGACAATATCCACCTCTCAGAGACGTGGCAAAGCAAATCCCATCACTTGTCACGACGCTTGACGTTCAGGTGCTCGAAGGACTTCGAAATCAAGTCACCCACGCTCCTGACGGAGCTCCTGGTGAAGGATGAACGGGCGGGAGTCGCTCTGAAGAGTGAGGTACAGCCGGCGGGGCTATTGTAGAGGAAAGTCGTGCGAACATCCGAATTAGGAGCCAGGACGAGGCCACTCGGCCCCTCGAGCCTGCTCCCCCCTCTTCAATAAGATCGTGGCTGCCCTGATTGTAACACCCCCCCCCTCACTGATAACCTTTCAGCCCCCTTGTTAATCAAGAATCTACCCTACCTCTGCGTTAAAAATATTCAAAGGCTCTGCTTCCACTGCCTTTTGAGGAAGAGAGTTCCAAAGACTCACCACCCTCTGAGAGAAAATATCTCTCCTCATCTCTGCTTTCAATGAGTTCTAGATTCTCCCACAAGAGGAAACACCCTCCCCACATCCACCCTGTCAGGACCCCTCAGCATCTTACACCTTTCAATCAAGTCGCCTCTTACACTTAATTCCAGTGGATACGAGCCTAACCTATCCAGCCTTTCCTCATAAGACAACTCACCCATTCCTGGTATTAGTCTGGTAAACCTTCTCTGAACTTGTTTTTAAATAAGAGCATCAGTACTGTACAGCTAGCATTTATTGCCTATTTGGCATTGTCCAGAGGGCATTTAAGGGTCAACCACATTGCTGTGGGGTCTGGTCGATTCCTTCCCTTAAAGGGCATTAGTGAACCAGATGGGCTTTTGTGACAATGGTTTTAATTCCAGATTTTTATTGGATTCTGCTGTGGTGGGATTGAAACACAGGTCCCCAGAGCGCTACCCTGGGTCTACTGGACTATTAGCCATTACCACTATAGCACCAGCCCCCTGCTGTGATAATGTTACTGGACTAGTAATCTAGAGGTTCAGGCTAATGCTCTGAAGGGGGGAGAGGGGTTCAGATCCCACCACAGCCGCTGGGGGAATCTAAATTTAATTGATGAATCTGGAATTGAAAGCTAGTCTTAGTTGCGGTCACCATGACAACCATCATCGATATCGTAAAAAAAACAACACGGTTCCAGGACCGAAGGAGGCCATTCAGTCCATCGTACCGGTGCTGGCTCTCCGCAAGGGCAACTCAGCTAGTTCCTGCCCCACCCCCCCCCCCACCCCCCTCAGCTTTCCTGCGAGCCCAATAGTTCTTTTCTTTCCAGGTAATTGTCCCCAGTTCCCCTTTGGAAACCACGATCGAAGGTGCCTCCAGCGCCCCCTCCTGGCAGCGCAGAGGCAGCCAACTTCTGAGATGGTGGGCGCCTGATCGCAACGCACAATCGCGAAGGACGTTCGTGCTTTTTCTCTCACAACGTGTCCAGGTTTCTCGTCGCCATGGGGACAGTGGCCGGGGGCGAATCTAAATGGGCTTACTTGGTAAAAGCCAGGTTGACGAGCTCCATCCACCCCCCTGCACCCCCCCCCCCCCCCAACCGCCCCCCCCCACCTCACCCCACCCCGCGCAAGCCGGTGAAGATGCCTCCCCGCTTCCTCAGACGATTGACAGATTTTTTTTCTCCTAACCGTCACTCCCCACTCCTCCTGCGCGCGAGGCTCAGCGAGCGCCTGCTGTCCTCGCTGGGAGGGTGGTGGATGGAGGTGGGGGGGGGGGTGGTAATACTGACCGTGGTCAGGCCAATACGGGGAACGTAAGCCAGAGAGAGAGCGTGCATTTCTGTGGCGCCTTCTGCAACCTCAGGGCACCCCCAAAGCCCTTTACAGCCAATGATGCGCTTTTTGAATTCCAGTCGCCTTTCTGAGGCAGGAAACGCGGCAGCCAATTTGCGCACAGCAAGCTCCCACAAGCAGCAGTATGGGAATAATCAAATTAAGCGTTTTAAGCAGATGTTGGTCGAGGGGTAAGTATTTAACCGAGACACCGTGGCGGACTCTCCCCTGCTCTTGCTCACCCTCACGGCCATAAGAGCTTTCACAGTGGCCGACGAGGGCAAACACAGCCCCAGTTTAACACTCCGTCCAAAAGACGGCACCTCCGGCAGTGCAGCACCACTGCACTGGGGGCGTCAGCCTGCATTACGCACCCCAACTTTCTGGAGTGAGTCTTGGTCCCGCAACTTCCTGATTCATTGGCCATCATAATACCACTGGGCTGTGATTGAAGCTATACTGCTTGTTGACCGACCTCTGTACTAAGTGACGTCTTCCCTCTCTGGTGCCTGTGTGCTCCCTCGATGCCTGTCTCCACTTCTCAGAAGGTGATGCGGTTGCTACAGCTTCAACAGGGGTGCTGATGGGGTAGTGGCAACCTCACTAGACTAATAACCCAGCTATTCACCAGGGACATGAGTTCTAATCCCACCACGGCAACTGGTGGAATTTAAATTCCAGTAATGCATCTGGAATGTGAAGCGAATCTTGGTAATAGTGATCATAACAATAATTGCTGCCTGTTTCTTTTTAACCCATCCGGTTCACAAATGCCCTTTAGGGAAGGAAAGCGGCTGTCCCCTACCTGATCTGGCCTACATGTGACTCCAGACCCACGGCAGTGTGGTTAACTTTCAGCCACCCCGCGAAGCGGCTGGGCAAAGCCTCTCAGTTCGAGGGCAGTTAGGGGATGGGTGGCAAACGCTGGCCTTGCCAGCGATGCCCACATCCCAGGATAGGATTAAAGAAGCAGCAAAGCCTTCTCCTCCCGGCCTAGCGAGTAGATGCATTCGTCAGGATAATACCTCAAACATACAGATCCGATGTCCGTCAGATCGATTCACCGTTTGTGCTGAGTCTGTTAGCTGAGCTGGACAAATCGGAGTATCAGTCCGACACTGGGCTGGGGAGAAAAGGAAGCATCCGGAAGAAGTCTGGCTGCGGTCTAACTTTAAAATTCTCAAACTTGTTTCCAAATCCCTTCATCGCCTCACCCTCACCCCCACCTCTGTAACCTCCTCACAACCCTCTGAGATCTATACACTCCCCTGGGCCTTGTGTGAAACCGTCAACTTTAATCACCCCGCCATTTTGGGGGGTGGGGGTGGGGATGGGGGTCGTGCCTTTAGCTGCCTGGGGTCCTAAGCTCTGGAACTCCCTCCCTGAACCACCCCATCTTCAGGATGCCCCTTAAAAATCCAGCCCCTTTGACCAAGCTTTTGGTTGCCTGTCCCAAGTACGTAATAGCCAGAGGATTCGAGTACAGGAACAGGGATAATCTTGCTGCAATGGTTCAGGGCCTTGGTGAGACCACACCTGGAATATTGTGTGCAGTTTTGGTCTCCTTATCTGAGGAAGGATGTACTTACTATAGAGGGAGTGCAGCGAACGTTTACCAGACTGATTCCTGGGATGGCGGGACTGACAGACGAGGAGGGATTGAGTTGGTTAGGATTATATTCGCAAGAGTTCAGAAGAATGAGGGGGGATCTCATAGAAACATATAGAATTCTAACAGGACCAGACAGGGTAGATGCAGGAAGGATGTTCCCGATGGTGGGGGGAGTCCAGAACCAGGGGTCACAGTCTGAGGATACGGGGTAGACCATTTAGGACTGAGATGGGGAGAAATTTCTTCACCCAGAGAGTGGAATTCGCTACCGCAGAAAGTAGTTGAGACCAAAACATTGTATGTTTTCAAGGAGGAGTTAGATATAGCTCTTGGGGCGAAAGGGGTCAAAGGGTATGGGGAGGAAGCGGGAGCAGGCTATTGAGTTGGATGATCAGCCATGAGCATAATGAATGGTGGAGCAGGCTCGAAGGGCCGAATGGCCTCCTCCAGCTCCGAGTTTCTATGTTTCAATGACTCGGGGCTGAATCGTATTCGATACCCCTCCTGCGAAGCCGACTTGGGGGTGGGGAGGGAGTGGGGAGGAGGGGGGCAATTCGCGACGGGCAGCGTTTTCCGGCTCTGCCCGCCACCCCCCCCCCCCCCCCCCCCCCCCCGGGATCGCCCTGTCCCCGCCGGAGGTCGATGCCAAAGGCGCTATGCAAATGCAAAGACGTTGTTAAGTAAGAAGAGAAAAGCGGCGGGGAACCCTCAGCAGGTCGGGCAGCGCCTCGGCAGAGGGAGAATCGGGATTTGAAGTGTCGGCGCGTAGACCTTCTGTCAGAATTGGAAAGCGTTCGATCGGCTTTTAAGCAGATAGAGAGGCAGGGAAAAGCTGGGAGGGGGGTGGCGGGGTAGGACAGAAGCGAAGGTCTGTGTGATAAGGCGGAATGCAGGGTGGGATTCAAGGCCGAAAGGGATATTAATAGTTGTTTGGTACAACAGGACTTGAGTATTGTTGAAAAGAAGGGATATGTCGAAGTTTTTCGTCTTGCACTCATCAGGACCCTTCGCAAGAATACCAGCGTAAGGGCGAAACAACAATTTATACCGCATGAGGAGAGAGTGCTGATTGGGTGGCCAGCGGGCTCTGATCGGTAGAGGCATCACCCCGGAGAATGCACCAGTGATGGCGACTGACAGTTAACTGCCAAGCATTGTTTGAAATTTAAACCAGACAGCTTGACCCTGATTGGCCAAGGCATTGCCCTGAGGAATGAGTCAGCGAGTGGCTGGCTCTTGAAACGTGTGTACATGTTCTTTCTGTCTGCAAAAAAACAGGGCCCCGTGTATTAATATATGTAGCTTCCAGTACACGCAAATGCGCCGCACTGTGAGTCCAACTGACAATCTTAAACTGCAACAGCAGAACCATTTACCAGCGCCCGCTTGGGGGGAACACTTGTTCAGACCTCTTGTTGCTGCAATGGGCAAGCACCTTAAAGAGAGGACGGGCGAACGCTAGGCCTCACAGGAGCTTCACGTCAGCCTCGGAGAGTGAGAGCAGGCCCGCGTTCTGTCCCGCTTTTTTTTCCAACCGAGGTTTGAAAGGTTGAGCCGGCTGTCGGGCCGAGAGGGTACAAGAGGCAAAGAGGCGGCGTTGGGGGGTGGGTGGGGTGGGTGGGGGGGTGGGGGGTTGGGGGGGGGGCGGACAAGCGAGGCAGGGAGAGAGTGGGCTGGGCAGGATGGAAGAATCGAGGCAGGAGCGCTGTGGTCAATGTGATCTTGGGCGAAATATTTTGCAATCTCTACTGTGCGCACATGACGTGAACTCTCCCAGTCAATATTGTTGATTGATGAATGCGTGTGATCGGTGAGTGATGGGCTGTGGGTGGCTAGGGAGGGAGGGTGGGCGGATAAAAACAGACGAGTTATTGAGCAGGATTTCATTGTATCTTGAGAGATTGGGTCCCAGCGGGGATGATTTAATATTCTTTTGCGAGAGCGTGACCCTGCTGGATGTGGTGACATCTTGTCAAACTTTGAGGCGTGTCATAGCACCGAGCATCTATCCTGGAATAACCTTCGAGTCCAGTGCTCTGGACTGAGTTTCAGTGTTTCTTGCTGAATGGGCAGTGCTGGGAGGATAGGGAGAAGCATCACGCAATAACTCACGTAGGATGTAGCGGTATTTTCACTGGGACCAGTACTGCAGATACCCAGCCTAACGCTCTGGGGGAACCGGGTTCGAATCCCTGCTGCGGCAGCTGGTGAAATTTGAATTCAACAGAAAAAGAAACCTGGAATTAAAAGTCCAATGGTGACTGCGAAACCACTGTCGATCGTCGCAGAAACCCATCTGGCTCACTCATGCCCCCTTTAGGGGAGGAAATCCGCCCATCCTTACCCCGGTCTGGGCCTACACGTGACTCCGGACCCCCCCTCCCCACCCCCCCCCACCCCCCACAGCCAATGCGGTTGACCCTTAACTGCCCCCCTGAAATGGCCGAGCGAGACCACTCAGTTCAAGGGGCAATTAGGGATGGGCAACAAATGCTGGGCCCTGCGCCAGCGACCCCCGCACATCCCCGTGAAGGGGTGATAAAGAAAGGGGATTGTACCATCCTCCCCGGCTCATTGTCCGAGGCCAGCAAGCTCAGCGTAAAGTGCTCTGTCTGCCTCGGTACCCCCACTCGCAAGTGGATTTACCCTTGGATTTGCCTCGCTTCTGCCTCCTCCCTTGAACCATGCCCTCTTGAGGTTTATGCATGTGTGCAGAAATTGGGCCGCGGACTTGCATTGGACCTCGAGCAACGCTTAACAACGCCCCGTAATGCGAAGCTGCCACAACATTAAGGTTTGCAGATGGGGGAGCCTTGCTGTAAGTGCCTCATTTAAAGACAGAGCTGTTTAAGCCCATAACCCTGGTGCTTTCAGTTGAAATGGCAAACAACACTTCTGCGCAGGATTCTGTTGCCCGCAGTTTATAACAAAGTCATTAAAGGAGCAGAAAATGAACTAAAGGCCTTACTAAAATGGCAGGACAGAGGGACATACCAGTTAGTTGATAATGTTGCGCAGCCAGATTACAATCCCCTTGATGTTATTTCCAGCTCATTGTTGACAGTTTAAAACAATAATAGTGCCGCATAATTCACGTTAATTGAAAGAAGAGTCAGAGGGGAAACGAAGGAGGAATCTTTTTAAGCAGCGGGTTGTTGCACTGGGCAAGACGTGGATCTTAATTGTGGCCGGGGCCTTCAGCTGCCTGGGCCCTGAGCACTGGAGTTCCCACCCTGAGCGCCTCAGCCTCTCTCTCTCTCTCCTCCTCGCTTCCCCTTAAAGCTTACTCCTGACCAAGATTTTGGCCAATTGCCCTAATATCTCCTGTCAGGCTGGCTATCAATGGTTCTTGCTGTAATCCTTGAGCCAGTCTTCCTGAGGGGTCTCAGGGGTATTTTTTTTCCCTACGTGAGAGGTGCTATACGAATGCAAGTTGCTGTTGCCTGAAAGAGCAGCAGCAGCCGATTCAAGAGTATCTTTCCAAAGGGGAACTGGATAGGTACTTGACGGGGAGAACATTGCAGGGCTGTGAGGAGAGAGCAGAAGCAATGGTGTGGAATTAATTGAAGAGCTCTTTCAGAGAGCTGGCCCCGGCAGGATGGGCCGAATAGCCTCCTGCTGTGTCATTATGTTCTGGTGGTTCTATACGGCCAAGGGTGCACGCTCAGCAAGACGTTTCCACTTCCACACCCTCAGGAACAACCCTGCTCAGCCACTGATTCAGCTGGTAACGGCCTGGTGTGGAGTGGTTCCATTCAGAGAGGGGAGATGCCAGGGTCAGTCGCTGGTCTAACCTGTGTTATCCAACGACGGGCAGGGCGGGGGAAGCAGCGGAGCAAAGCTACGGTCACACCCCTGACATAAAAGCAACTGGAAGGGAAGGTGAGCAAGATTCTTTCTCCTTGTCGCCAGCAAAGTGGGAAAAGAGTAATCCCAAACTAATCCCACTGTCCCACTCTCTCCCCATAGCCCTGTATCAATCCCAAACTAATCCCACTGCCCTGCTCTCCCCATAGCCCTGTATCAATCCCAAACTAATCCCACTGTCCCGCTCTCTCCCCATAGCCCTGTATCAATCCCAAACTAATCCCACTGCTGCACTCTCTCCCCATAGCCCTGTATCAATCCCAAACTAATCCCACTGTCCCACTCTCTCCCCATAGCCCTGTATCAATCCCAAACTAATCCCACTGTCCCACTCTCTCCCCATAGCCTTGTATAAATCCCAAAGTAATCCCACTGTCCCACTCTCTCCCCATAGCCCTGTATCAACCCCAAACTAATCCCACTGTCCCACTCTCTCCCCATATCCCTGTATCAATCCCAAACTAATCCCACTGTCCCACTCTCTCCCCATAGCCCTGTATCAATCCCAAACTAATCCCACTGCCCCGCTCTCTCCCCATAGCCCTGTATCAATCCCAAACTAATCCCACTGTCCCGCTCTCTCCCCATAGCCCTGTATCAATCCCAAACTAATCCCACTGTCCCGCTCTCTCCCCATAGCCCTGTATCAACCCCAAACTAATCCCACTGTCCCATTCTCTCCCCATAGCCCTGTATCAATCCCAAACTAATCCCACTGTCCCACTCTCTCCCCATAGCCCTGTATCAATCCCAAACTAATCCCACTGTCCCATTCTCTCCCCACAGCCCTGTATCAATCCCAAACTAATCCCACTGTCCCACTCTCTCCCCATAGCCCTGTATCAATCCCAAACTAATCCCACTGTCCCACTCTCTCCCCTTATCCCTGTATCAATCCCAAACTAATCCCACTGTCCCACTCTCTCCCCATAGCCCTGTATCAATCCCAAACTAATCCCACTGCCCCACTCTCTCCCCATAGCCCTGTATCAATCCCAAACTAATCCCACTGCCCTGCTCTCCCCATAGCCCTGTATCAATCCCAAACTAATCCCACTGTCCCACGCTCTCCCCATAGCCCTGTATCAATCCCAAACTAATCCCACTGTCCCACTCTCTCCCCATAGCCCTGTATCAATCCCAAACTAATCCCACTGTCCCGCTCTCTCCCTATAGCCCTGTATCAATCCCAAACTAATCCCACTGTCCCACTCTCTCCCCATAGCCCCGTATCATCCCCAAACTAATCCCATTGTCCCACTCTCTCCCTATAGCCCTGTATCAATCCCAAACTAATCCCACTGTCCCACTCTCTCCCCATAGCCTTGTATCAATCCCAAACTAATCCCACTGTCCCGCTCTCTCCCCATATCCCTGTATCAATCCCAAACTAATCCCACTGCCCCGCTCTCCCCCCATAGCCCTGTATCAATCCCAAACTAATCCCACTGCCCCGCTCTCTCCCCATAGCCCTGTATCAATCCCAAACTAATCCCACTGTCCCACTCTCTCCCCATAGCCCTGTATCGATCCCAAACTAATCCCACTGTCCCACTCTCTCCCCATAGCCTTGTATCAATCCCAAACTAATCCCACTGTCCCGCTCTCTCCCCATATCCCTGTATCAATCCCAAACTAATCCCACTGCTCTACTCACTTCCCATAGCCCTGTATCAATCCCAAACTAATCCCACTGTCCCACTCTCTCCCCATAGCCCTGTATCAATCCCAAACTAATCCCACTGTCCCGCTCTCTCCCTATAGCCCTGTATCAATCCCAAACTAATCCCACTGTCCCACTCTCTCCCCATAGCCCTGTATCAATCCCAAACTAATCCCACTGTCCCACTCTCTCCCCATAGCCCTGTATCAATCCCAAACTAATCCCACTGTCCCACTCTCTCCCCATAGCCCTGTATCAATCCCAAACTAATCCCACTGCCCCGCTCTCTCCCCATAGCCCTGTATCAATCCCAAACTAATCCCACTGTCCCGCTCTCTCCCCATAGCCCTGTATCAATCCCAAACTAATCCCACTGTCCCACGCTCTCCCCATAACCCTGTATCAATCCCAAACTAATCCCACTGTCCCACTCTCTCCCCATAGCCCTGTATCAATCCCAAACTAATCCCACTGTCCCACTCTCTCCCCATAGCCTTGTATCAATCCCAAACTAATCCCACTGCCCTGCTCTCCCCATAGCCCTGTATCAATCCCAAACTAATCCCACTGTCCCACTCTCTCCCCATAGCCCTGTATCAATCCCAAACTAATCCCACTGTCCCACTCTCCCCCCCATAGCCCTGTATCAATTCCAAACTAATCCCACTGTCCCACTCTCTCCCCATAGCCCTGTATCAATCCCAAACTAATCCCACTGTCCCACTCTCCCCCCATAGCCCTGTATCAATCCCAAACTAATCCCACTGTCCCACTCTCTCCCCATAGCCCTGTATCAATCCCAAACTAATCCCACTGTCCCACTCTCCCCCCATAGTCCCGTTTCTTCATCAGCTTCAGATATCTATTCAATTTTACCTCCGAAAATACCTTGCACCCTAATCACTCCCACTAATCCGGAATCCCATAACTTCCAGCTAAAGGGCTCTCCGAAGGAGTTCCTGGCGATAGATGAGCAAAGTCATTCTGTCATCAGGCACTGAAGGAGTGGGTGAAAAATCTTGACTGAGCTGTGTCTGCCTATGTACCAGCAGTGACAGGACTTCAGGAAATATAATTGGCAGTGGCAATTACCCAGAGGGAATTTAAAATGCTGTATCCCAGTGAGTTTACCCTTAGCCTGGTTGATTTTTGCAGTCCGATATCAGTGAGATCTTCCATGTTCACCTCTGCCATCTCTTAAAGTATATGGAAACATACACCAGTCATCCGTCTGCATAGAGATAACGAGCGAGAAAGAATGAATTTAAAAATGAACATCAGATAAGCTAAATGTCTGGAGAAATCTAAAAGGCTTTAAAAAATGTTCTGCCTTTATCCAATTTGGCTTAATATTCCACAGTTGTACTGGAGAGGGCTTATCATTAAGAGATGCCTCAGAGAGAGAGCAGAGGAGAGTATATAATGGGCTAGATACTGGTCACCCACTGGGACCGGGGTCGGAACTCAAACCGAGCTCGGAGCGTGTGCGTTGGCAAAGCGGCAACGGCAATCCATCTCGCCATGCGATCAGGGAACGGTCTGCCAAGGGCCGCTTGCAGATGGTTGGTTTGAGACATGGATGCATTTTGGACTGTGATATTATGAGGTTGAGAGACAATGCAGCGGGAGCTTTACCCTGTATCTAATCCCGTGCTGTACCTGTCCTGGGAGTGTTTGATGGTGGCAGTGAAGAGGGAGCTTTACTCTGTATCTAACCCTGTGGGGTATCTGTCCTGGGAGTGTTTGATGGGGACAGTGTAGAGGGAGCTTTACTCTGTATCTAACCCCGTGCTGTACCTGTCCTGGAAGTGTTTGATGGGGACAGTGTAGAGGGAGCTTTACTCTGTATCTAACCCCGCGGGGTATCTGTCCTGGGAGTGTTTGATGGGGACAGTGTAGAGGAAGCTTTACTCTGTATCTAAACCTGTGCTATACTTGTCCTGGGAGTGTTTGATGGGGACAGTGTAGAGGGAGCTTTACTCTGTATCTAAACCTGTGCTATACTTGTCCTGGGAGTGTTTGATGGGGACAGTGTAGAGGGAGCTTTACTCTGTATCTAACCCCGAGCGATACCTGTCCTGGAAGTGTTTGATGGGGACAGTGTAGAGGGAGCTTTACTCTGTATCTAACCCCGTGCTGTATCTATCCTAGGAGTGTTTATGGGGACAGTGCAGAGGGAGCTTTACTCTGTATCTATCCCTGTGCTATACCTGTCCTGGGAGTGTTTGGTGGGGACAGTGTAGTGGGAGCTTTACTCTGTATCTAACCCCGTGCTGTACCTGTCCTGGGAGTGTTTGATGGAGACAGCGTAGAGGGAGCATTACTCTGTATCTAACCCCGTGCTGTACCTGTCCTGCGAGTGTTTGATGGTGACAGTGTAGAGGGAGCTTTACTCTGTATCTAACCCCATGCTGTACCTGTCCTGGGAATGTTTGATAGAGACAGTGTAGAGTTGCTTTACTCTGTATCTAATCCCGTGCTGTACCTGTCCTGGGAGTGTTTGATGGAGACAGTGTAGAGGGATCTTTAACCTATATCTAACCCCATGCTGTACCTGTCCTGGGAGTGTTTGATGGAGACAGTGTAGAGGGAGCTTTACTCTGTATCTAACCCTCTGCTGTACCTGCACTGGAAGTGTCTGATGGGGAGAGTGTAGAGGGAGCTTTACTCTGTATCTAACACCATTCTGTACCTGTCCTGGGAGTGTTTGATGGGGACAGTGTAGAGGGAGCTTTACTCTGTATCTAACCCCATGCTGTATCTGCCCTGGGATTGTTTGATGGGGACAGGTTAGAGGAGCTTTAATCTGTATTTAACCCCGTGCTGTACCTGTGCTGGGAGTGTTTGATGGGGACAGTATAGAGGGAGCTTTACTCTGTATCTAAACCAGTGCTGTATCTGTCCTGGGAGTATTTGATGGGGACAGTGTAGAGGGAGCTTTACTCTGTATGTATCCCTGTGCTATACCTGTCCTGGGAGTGTTTGGTGGGGACAGTGTAGAGGGAGCTTTACTCTGTATCTAACCCTGTGCTGTACCTGCCCTGGGAGTATTTGATGGAGACAGTGTAGAGGGAGCTTTACTCTGTATCTAACCCCGTGCTTACCTGTCCTGGGAATGTTTGATGGAGATAGTGTAGAGGGAGCTTTACTCTGTATCTAACCCCGTGCTGTACCTGTCCTGGGAGTGTTTGATGGAGACAGTGTAGAGGGAGCTTTACTCTGTATCTAACCCAGTGCTGTACCGGTCCTGGGAGTGTTTGATGGGGACAGTGTAGAGGGAGCTTTACTCTGTATCTAACCCCGTGCTGTACCTGTCCTGGGGGTGTTTGATGGAGACAGTGTAGAGGGAGCTTTACTCTGTATCTAACCCCGTGCTGTACCTGTCCTGGGAGTGTTTGATGGGGACAGTGTAGAGGCAGCTTTAGTCACTAACTAACCCCATGCTGTACCTGTCCTGGGAGTGTTTGATTGGAACAGTGTAGAGGGAGCTTTACTCTGTATCTAACCCCGTGCTGTACCTGTCCTGGGAGTGTTTGATGGGGACAGTGTAGAGGGAGCTTTACTTTGTGTCAAACCCTGTGCTGTACCTGTCCTGGGAGTGTTTGATGGAGACAGTGTAGAGGGAGCTTTACGCTGTATCTAACCCCGTGCTGTATCTGCCCTGGGATTGTTTGATGGGGACAGGTTAGAGGGAGCTTTAATCTGTATTTAACCCCGTGCTGTACCTGTCCTGGGAGTGTTTGATGGGGACAGTATAGAGGGAGCTTTACTCTGTATCTAACCCCATGCTATACCTGTCCAGGGAGTGTTTGATGGGGACAGTGTAGAGGGAGCTTTACTCTGTATCTAACCCAGTGCTGTATCTGTCTTGGGAGTGTTTGATGGAGACAGTGTAGAGGGAGCTTTACTCTGTATCTAACCCTGTGCTGTACCTGTCCTGGGGGTGTTTGATGGAGACAATGTAGAAGGAGTTTTACTCTGTATCTAACCCCGTGCTGCACCTGTCCTGGGAGTGTTTGATGGGGACAGTGTAGAGGCAGCTTTAGTCACTAACTAACCCCGTGCTGTATCTGTCCTGGGAGTGTTTGATGGGAATAGTGTAGACGGAGCTTTACTCTGTGTCTAACTCCGTGCTGTACCTCTCTGTGGAGTGTTTGATGGGGACAGTGTAGTGGGAGCTTTACTCTGTATCTAACACCGTGCTATACCTGTCCTGGGAGTGTTTGATGGAGACAGTGTAGAGGGAGCTTTACTCTGTATCTAACCCCGTGCTGTACCTGTCCTGGGAGTATTTGATGGGGACAGTGTAGAGGTAGCTTTAGTCTGTATCTAACCCCGTGCTGTACCTGTCCTGGGAGTGTTTGATGGGGACAGTGTAGAGGGAGGTTTACTCTGTATCTAACCCCATGCTGTACCTGTCCTGGGAGTGTTTGATGGGGACAGTGTAGACGGAGCTTTTCTCTGTATCTAACCCCGTGCTGTACCTGCCCTGGGAGTGTTTGATGGGGACTGTGTAGAGGGAGCTTTACTCTGTATCTAACCACGTGCTATACCTTCCCTGGGAATGTTTGATGGGTCAGTGTAGAGGGAGCTTTACTCTGTATCTAACCCCGTGCTGTATCTGTCCTGGGAGTGTTTGATGGGGACAGTGTAGAGGTAGCTTTAGTCTGTATCTAACCCCGTGCTGTACCTGTCCTGGGAGTGTTTGATGGGGACAGTGTAGAGGGAGGTTTACTCTGCATCTCACCCGGTGCTGTACCTCTCCTGGGAGTGTTTAATGGGGACAGTGTAGAGGGAGCTTTACTCTGTATCTAACCCCGTGCTGTACCTGTCCTGGGAGTGTTTGATGGAGACAGTGTAGAGGGAGCTTTACTCTGTATCTAACCCCGTGCTGTACCGGTCCTGGGAGTGTTTGATGGGGACAGTGTAGAGGGAGCTTTGCTCTGTATCTAACCCTGTGCTGTACCTGTCCTGGGAGTGTTTGATGGAGACAGTGTAGAGGGAGCTTTACTCTGTATCTAACCCCGTGCTGTACCTGTCCTGGGGGTGTTTGCTGGAGACAGTGTAGAGGGAGCTTTACTCTGTATCTAACCCCGTGCTGTATCTGTCCTGGGAGTGTTTAATGGGGACTGTGTAGAGGGAGCTTTACTCTGTATCTAACCACGTGCTATACCTTCCCTGGAAATGTTTGATGGGTCAGTATAGAGGGAGCTTTACTCTGTATCTAACCCCGTGCTGTATCTGCCCTGTGAGTGTTTGGTGGGGACGGTGTAGTGGCAGCTTTACTCTGTATCTAACCCCGTGCTCGTCCTGTCCTGGGAGTTTTTGATGGTGACAGTGTAGAGGGAGCTTTACTCTGTATCTAACACCGTGCTGTACCTGTCCTGGGAGTGTTTGATGGAGACAGTGTAGAGGGAGCTTTACTCTGTATCTAACCCCGTGCTGTACCTATCCTGGGAGTGTTTGATGGAGACAGTGTAGTGGAAGCTTTACTCTGTATCTAACCCCGTGCTGTACCTGTCCTGGGAGTGTTTGATGGGGACAGTGTAGACGGAGCTTTACTCTGCATCTAACCCCATGCTGTACCTGTGCTGGGAGTGTTTGATGGGGACGGTGTAGACGGAGCTTTACTCTGCATCTAACCCCATGCTGTACCTGTGCTGGGAGTGTTTGATGGGGACGGTGTAGAGGGAGCTTTACTCTGTATCTAACCCCATGCTGTACCTGCCCTGGGAGTGTTTGTTGGGGACGGTGTAGAGGGAGCTTTACTCTGTATCTAACCCCGTGTTGTACCTGCCATGGGATTGGTTGATGGGGACAGTGTAGTGGGAGTTTTAGAAGGGGCAAGCTAGCCCTGGCACTCAGAGTTTTACGGAAGATCCACAAATGACAGTGGTGGCAGTCGGTTGGTGTACTGTGCGGGGCTGGAACAAGGCCTATGTCCCATGCTACACTCTTCGAGCCTCGATCCTGTACAAATTATTAAAGTCAATGTTCGCTCGGTGCGCAGCTTGTTAATGTGAAGGGTGGACTGACCTTGGCGGTGTGCAGCGTTTCGCTGCGGCTAATGGGGAGTACAGGGGCCTCTGCCCTCTCCACGTGGCCTGCAGTGGACAGTTTCCAGCAGGCGGGGGATTGGAGGGGTCCTGTTCCTCCCGGCCTTGCCCACCTCCAGTCTGGAGTAAGCGGAGCTGTCGTGGGCTGAGGCAGCTGACAGATCTCATTACGCTCATCACAATCATGGCCTACAATTAGAAACCACATCTTTCAAAGGGAGTGGAGCCAATAGACTGATGAATCCAATCGGGAATTCAGGAGAAACTCCTTTACCTGGGGATTGGGTAGAATGTGGAACTGGCTCCCACAGGGAGCGGCTGAGGTGAACAGTGTCGATACAGTTAATGGGGAAGCTGGATAAACACCAAAGGCAGAGAGGAATAGAAGGATGTGTTGATGGGGGTGAGGCGAAGAGGGAGTGGGAGGAAGCTCGTGTGGAGGTATAGACACCAGCACGGAGCAGATGGGCCGAATGGCCTGTTTCGGTGTTGTATGTCTGACCTGCTGCTTTTAACCGTTCCTGAGGTTTGCAGTCTGCCTCGTGCCACCGATTGAAGACAGCTGATTTCAAGCTGCCGGTCTGACTCCCGGAACGAGTGGAGACCAAGGGAAAAGGGATGAACGTGCAGCCGGGCACTGAGCTTCTTCTTATCATGTCCCCGGACAGTCTGTACACGGCCCAGCCAGAACTGGACACATTTCTGCGCCTCGTTGTTGAATTCGGCTAGATCTGCAACAGCGCAGGGTTCCTCTAGCGACAGGCATCGCAGGAGATGTGGCATAGCCTGTGGCTCAGTTCCACATTCACAAGTTGTCGGGCTGGTTGTATATCCCCCCATTTGCTTAGTGACACCTTTGAGCGACCTACACCAGTCCTAAATCTGTTAAGGCACTTCCAGGTTGCCCGGTTGCAATTAGCTCCTGGGGGAAGGCTTTCATCTGGTAGAATTTCCATCGCTGGGGGTTGTTCGAGACTGGCGAGCCGGTCTTTCCACAAGGCGATGCGGGTTTCAGATGGGGTGGATTGTAATGGAGCAACACTGTTCATGAAGCTCTTCCTTGACTTTAGGCGGCTGGGTGTAGGTGTATGACCATGTGAAGGGTGCCTCTCACCTGATGTTTGACAGAGTCGCTCTTTCTTCCTGGCTACCGTTCTTCTTATATCAGAGGGAGTGATACCCACCAGGATATATAGGCTGTTGGTGTTTGTTGGTTTTAAACAACCTGTGATAAGTCGGCAGCTTGCATTCAGAACGGCATCCATCTCCTTAGCATGAGGAGATCTTTCCCATGCAGGGCAGGCGTATTCAGCAGTGGAATAGCAAAGAGCAAGTGCACTGGTTCCCAATGTGTTCGAGCTTGCCCCCCATTTTGTGTCAGTGAGCTTATTCAGGAAGTTGGTCCGTGGGCTGACTTTTGCCTTTGTCTTTTCGATGTGGTTCTCGAAGGTGAGGCGTCTGTCAAGGGGTGACTCCTAAGCAGATAGGGTGCTCGCAATGCGTCAGTGCTGCTCCACACCAGGTTACTTTAAGCTGGCGTTTGGCTTCACGCTTTCTGAGGCGGAATGCACAAACTTGTGTCTTTGATGGGTTTGTGCAAAGGTGGTTTCCTACATAGTACGATCTTCGTCCCTCCAAGGCCTCAGAAAGCGTTTTCTCCACGGTGTTAAAATCAGTGCTTTGGGCAGTGACACATCAGTCACCAGCATATATAAAACGGCGTGTGACACCATCTATAGGTTGGTCACTCACGTAGATGTTATACAGCAGCGGTGCCAAGGTAGAAGCGTTCACGTTGAGGCCCTGTTTCAACCAATCCTACCACCACCACCACGTACAGCAAGCAGTGCAGTGAGTGAGGGAATAGTTCATTCGGCTGCACTGCTGGGTTGCAGCGCAGGTGCAATCCCTGCTCTGTGTTAAACCGGCTCAGTACCCTCAAGGAACGGGGGTGGGGACTCACGGAATCTCTTCCAAGTTGCTGCTGCCAGGATCACAAGAGATGGGAGCAGGAGTGAGGCCATTCGGCCCCTCGAGCCTGCTCCGCCACTCAGTCGGATCATGGTTGATCTGATTGTGGCCTGGGGAGGGGGTGGCGTAGTGGGCTTGTCACTGGACTCGTATTCCAGGGGCCCAGTGCTGTCCTGTAGGTTGTGCCGCGTTGAAAGTCCATCTCCAAGTGCAACATAACAGCTTTTCTTAAAACTCTTAAGAAACGATGTGATTCTAAAACTACTGGAGGTAGGGCTGAAACCCATCCGGTCAGTTAACAAAGACTCCCTACCCTTGCCAATTGGCCGTCGGAAGGCTTGGCATCACCAGATTGGGCCTGTCAGGTGACCAATGGCGGCAGGGTGTGGGAGGGGTTTGCGGGGCAGGGTGGTTGCTAGTGCATGGTCATGTGATGAACCTTCCGGGAGGTAATGGGTGACCAGGGCTTGGCATGCCGAAGGAAATGGGCAGCTGGAGTTTGGACGACCTCAGGTTCTTGGAGGGTAGAACGTGGGCAAGAGCTTGGTGGGGAGAGAGGGAGGGGATGAGACTGACCGGAATGCTCCTGCAGGAGGGCTAGCATGGACCTGTTGGGCTGAATAGCCTCCTTCTGTGCCATTCCCAGAAGGAAAAACCAGTAAAAACTGGGAAATAAGAGTACTGGTCCCAACTGGTCTTGTATACCTTAAAATGGAACACCAGTAAAAACTGGGAAATAAGAGTACTGGTCCCAACTGGTCTAGTGTACCTTAAAATGGAACACCAGTAAAAACAGGGAAATAAGAGTACTGGTCTGAACTCTTGTACACCTTAAAATGGAACACCAGTAAAAACAGGGAAATAAGAGTACTGGTCTGAACTGGTCTTGTACACCTTAAAATGGAATATCAGTAAAAATAGGGAAATAAGAGTACTGGTCCCAACTGGTCTTGTATACCTTAAAATGGAACACCAGTAAAAACTGGGAAATAAGAGTACTGGTCCCAACTGGTCTTGTATACCTTAAAATGGAACACCAGTAAAAACTGGGGAATAAGAGTACTGGTCCCAACTGGTCTTGTATACCTTAAAATGGAACACCAGTAAAAACTGGGAAATAAGAGTACTGGTCCCAACTGGTCTTGTATACCTTAAAACAGAACACCAGTAAAAACTGGGGAATAAGAGTACTGGTCCCAACTGGTCTTGTATACCTTAAAATGGAACACCAGTAAAAACTGGGGAATAAGAATACTGGTCCCAACTGGTCTTGTATACCTTAAAACAGAACACCACTAAAAACTGG